>PVIH01001295.1:0-245560 GCA_004025045.1 Sigmodon hispidus
AAAAAAAAAAAAAAAAAAAAAAAAGCCTACAAACACATGGAAACTGAACATTTCTCAATTGAACCACTTCTGGCTCAAGGAAGAAATAAAGAAATTAAAGGCTTCCTGGAATTCAATGAAAATGAGTCCACAATATACCCAAATATATGGGATGCAACAAAAGCAGTGCAAAGAGGAAAGTTCATAGCATTAGGTGCCTACATTAAAAAGAAAAAAAAGGAGAATTCTCACATAAGAGACATAACAGCACAGTTGAAATCTCTAGAAAAATAGAAGCAAACTTACTCAGAAGAAGTAGACAGCATGAAATAATCAAACTCAGGGCTGAAATCAATAAAATTGAAACAATGAGAGAAATACAAAGAATCAAAGAAACAAAATTTGTTCTTTGAGAAAGTCAACAAGATAGACAATCTTTATTCAAAGTAACCAAAAGGCAAAGAAAGAATATTCAAGTTAACAAAATTAGAAATGAAAAAAGGGATATAGCAACAGACATTGAGGAATTCCAGAAAGTCATACTTCAAAACTTATACTCTACTAAATTAGATAACCTAAAAAAAAAAAAATGGACAGCTTTCTGGACAGATACCATTTACCAAAATTAAATCAAGACCATATAAACAACTTAAATAGATCTCTAACCTCTAAGGGTGTAGAAACAGTTATTAAAAGTCTCTGAAGCAAAAAAAAAAAAAAACCTATGTATTCGCTGCATGGTGGAATGTTGTGGCCAGCAGAACAGCAGAACGTGCCTCCAGGCATGGCTATGTGGATCTGGGCCCACCGGCTCTAGGGCTATCTTAAAAAGAAAACAACACATAGCAGTGGATCCCTTCTCTCCTCTCCTCTCCTCTTCTCTCCTCTCCTCACCTTACTGGCTAAACTGTTTTATCTACTGCCAGATGCTACATGTTGAGGGGTGTGTGTGTGTGTATAAAATAGCTCTCTGTTGGTGAAAATGTTTAGTACTTGTGTTAGTGTGTGCATACTGAGATTTATTATTGGGCAGAGCAATAATTGTCTGCCCAATAATGCAAGAGTTGTCGGTGCAAGGTGTGAGCAACTCACAGTACACTAAGCCATATGACTGAAATGTGCTGAGTATCTACCTGGATGAATATGGAGACTCTCATCTGCCATTAAAAGTTTTGTTCTGAGTGTTTCTTGGATAAGTGACCAATGCCTCTGACATGGTTAGAGGTTCCTGTAACAAGAAACAGAAACATGTCCACCTCAGTGCCATACCTGATCCTCTTCAAACTCCAATAGTTTTAATCTTTTTTGTTCTATGTGGAAAGTGTAATTTCAACACCCTGCTCTACCATCTACAGTAATTTAGTAATTACTTCATGCATTTGGCCTAGAGGCTCCTAAATTGAAAATAAGGTGTGATGCTTCAATATAATGGTCTCCTCCTGATGTGTTTGGCCTGGTATAAAATTAAGAAATCCACATTTTCTCCCTTCCTTCCTCATTGCTCCAAACGCTATCAGTTGTTCATGAGCACCCTGTAACTATATTTCCCACAAAGATTACACAGATATTTCTGTCCAGCTACATGTCCTGCAGGGCTGTGCTGCGGTCTTCCGATCAGTAAAAATGTAATAACATTTTCACATAGTCAATATTTAATTCCGTAAATGCAACTGGTTGTTGTAATCTAGGTTATTAACCACACGGTGATTTATGGCAGAGGGCAGACTGTGGTGGGGGCAGAACAGTAGGAAAGTCCTCTGGTGACAATAAAACGGGTATAAATTTCATAGCTCTGCCTGAGAAATGTACTTATATCCTATATTAAGAATAGCTTTTTATAAATTTTAATGATCCGTGTTATTAATGGGGCTGCCATCATCACTGCCTGGGTGAGACTACAGGTTTTGTGTATTATTTTTTTTCTTTAACTTTTCCATCAGCTTAAGTTCTTGTGTAAACAAAGGAGGGAAACGAGGCAGGGAAGCAGAGAGAGAGAGAGAGAGAGTGTGTGCTCTTATTAGCTATTTGCCAAAAATATAACCTTAAGAATTATAAGTCTGTCATTGTTTCTCTTAACTGGCAAGCCTACAAACAGTAGTTTGCATAAAGTTTTATGAGCAAGGCAGAGGTTGGGCTAATTGGATAGAACACAGCCATGTTCTACTGGGCTCACAAAGGCCAACTCAACATGCAGAAATGAAACCAGGGCAGCATCCAAAAAAAAAAAAAAATAAAGACCTTCCTGGAAATTGTTCTTCTTTTCAGTTCCTGGTTCTCATGCTAGGCACACCCATGATTTCTTGCTCTGAATAAGAGAGCAACACACACACACACACACACACACACACACACACACACACACACACACCACAAGAGGATTTCAGTATACTTCAGGAATATTCACAATGCACCAAATCTTCTTTCTACACATCATGACGACTGCCTAAAGGACAAGTGAGCAAAGGGAGACATAGCAGAAGAACCTACCTGAATATCTGTGTTTTGAATACACATCTTTCTACACAGAAAAAGTGTTCATCTCTCATCAATAGAACTTCTTTTCCCAACAAATGAAAACCATTACAGAAATCTGCAACTTGTCAAATTACGTGATTGTGCACTGCCCAGTTACAGGTGATACGTCTATAGCATAACTTCTACATCTTAACCTCAGCGAAGATCACAGACAGGAACAAAAGGGTTGTAGAAGCCAGAGAATAGGGTTGTCTGCTACTAGATAGTTTTCTCTACACATGACAGAGAAGCTGTACCCATGACATTTCAGTAATGTACTGACTAGGAACACCTACATAATGGCAACATCAATTGACATGCAAATGTGGATAGGGATATTCCACAAGATCCCACAAGTAAGGAAAGAATAATAGGCAGTCAATAGCTGGTGAGATGACAAGAATCAATTATTTTCAGGAACCATGCACTGATAGGTTATACAATCCCAAGTAGTCAGCTCTGAATACATGTATGCAGAAGCAACACTAAATAAATTCAGCTGGTTATGAGGATATGTGTATAAAACAATAATAATTCTGTATCTAATTATTATGCATGTAATAATGGTGGTACAAATATGTGTGTAACAATGATAGTGAAAGAAAAAAGGTTATAAATTTGAAAGACAAAAGTGGGGAAGGCATGAGAGGAAATGAGAGATGAAAATGCTAGACAGTGACTGTGTATATAATTATCAAATCAAACCTAAAATGTAAATTTAAAACATATTCAGGGCAGAAGATCTCCACTATGACACAATGATTGTTCAATTAAGAGACTGTGATGTTCTTCATGAGCAACACAAATGTTTGTGGGATTCCTTTGACTTTTGGCTTGTTTGTACCGATAAAGTTTTCTGACAAAGGACTATGTCCCTTGCAGGCATACCAAGCAGTGTGGCTCCCATTCTGTTTTAGTCCTGCTGCCTCTGCTTGTTTACATGGTTCTTCAAGATGTTCCTTCTGTGAACTGCTATGTACTCAGTTAATTTGCACTTCACCTGTTTTCCAATTAGTTTCTGGATCTTTTAAAGGCAGTTAAAAATTATTTGCCTCTCCTCTGGGTAGATCAGGTCTTCATTACTATGACAAAATGCCTGATACAAAAGACTTTAGAGAGGAAAGATTATTTTTACTTAGAGTTTCACAGATTTCAGTACATGGTCATCTGAAGTAACTGGTTTGGGCCAGAGAAAAAGGTGAATTCTATGACCATAGGATACATGGCACTGTGGTTTTGGATGCACATGGCACTGTGGACATGGTAGCTTGTGGTATTATGGTTTTGTGAATATATGGCAGGAGCTTATCACTTTATGGTCACCAGGAAGTAGATATAGGAGGTAAAGAGGTCCTAGGGACAAGATGTGCTTTTCAATAATGCATTGAGTGACCTGCTGCCTTTAGTAAGGCTCTGATTCCAGACTTCACACCATCTGCCAAAATAGCACCATCATCTGTGGAGCTATGAAGAATATCTCACTTCTAAGTAACAAAACCCTTACGTGATGGCTGGTGATGCTTTCCAAGTACATGTACTTAGTACCACACTTTGCCTTATTCACTGAAAGTAGGTTCTATTCAAGGTAATTAATTTCAGTTTCCAATCAAGGAAAATATGGTATTAGCCAGATCAGTAGGTGGTAGTTATTCAGCCTTTCCCTCAATACCATCAGGCCTGCACTGGAGAGCAGCAGATATCCCACATCCTCCAGGGACCCCTGGGAGCATGCTGCCCTGCCCCTATTAGTGGCTCCATAAATATTCCATGGTTTGATTTGATCTCCTGGTAAATATATATTCAAGACTAGAATAATTTATATGCACTAATGTGAACCCACATTCTAGTTTGAAAAGCAAATGCAGGGAGAATGAAAATAAACATGAAGTGGGCAGATTTTAAGCAGAGATTTCTAGGAGTGCAGTGAGTACTAATCTGTCGTCATCAGCTTTGCTATGACATTTCTCCAGAGGTCAAGGGGAGCTCGCATAAACACATAATATCAGCCTCCCATTCAGTTCAAAGCTTTGAGCAAAACATTGAAGACCTGGAGTCTAGGCAGGGTGCCAAAGCCGCTGGATAAGTTTCAACTTTCTTACAACAACCATAGACAAGGGAAGGCAGCAAGCAACCAAACGACACCCCTCACATTTGCATTCAGCGACTCAGGGTGGGCTTTAGTCTTTGCTTCTCCCTCACACTTACCCATGTGAAGAAAGAAGCCACCTGCCATCTTTGTGATGAGCCTGTGATGCTTGGTGTCAAGGGTGTGAACTACAAGCATGCTGGTTTGCTTTAAGATTTGTGCTAGGAAAGGCTAGTTCATGAACCTTGGACTTCTAACCAGTTAGCAATGACCTAGCATGGCCTTATGCCCATAGAGCTCATGCTCTGGAGGTGGTCACTGCCTAGGAATATGGCATTTCTTTCATAAATTGTCAACACACTTTTGGATAACTTAACTGCTAAATGTCAGAAATGGTCTCTATGTGTGAAGTTAGGGTCATATTAATTAGCATAATTAATACTGATAATAAGCTTTCTTTAGATTTTCTCCTATTTAAAGATTACCACTATCCATCTAGTTTCCAGAGGCTCACATATTTACACACTTGTTTCCTGGTTGGTGACATGATTTAGGGAGGATTTAGAGCCTTCCGGAGGTAGAGTTTTGCGGAAGGAAGCATGTCACTGGAGGTGGTTTTGAGATCTTATAGCCTTGCCCTACATCTCTTTGCTTCTTTGCTTCCTCTACTTTCTGCATGTGGTAGAAGACATTATCTCTGTCGTCTCTGACCTTCATGCAGCCTGGGGCCATGCCTCCCCTCCATTATGTAGTTTCCTGCTCAAACTAAAACACCAAATAAGCTATTACTTGTGTAAGTTGCTTTGGTCATGGCGTTTGATCACAACCCAGAAAGTAACTAACACATTCCATCAGGCCATCCACTTCTCCAAAGCACCTTACTTGGAGTTCTTCTCTGGAACCTTGTCAACAGCGGCTGTGTCACCTTTGCTCTAAAGCACTGCCTCCTCCCCCTACACCACCCCCCCTCCCTGCTGTAAATATTTCCTTTTTGTCTATCTATTCATGAGGCACAGTCAGGTCACTGTTCTGTTTTCTCCAAGCTTCTTTGTGGAAAAGTGTATGCCACCTGTAATGTATACTTGTGTGTGTGTGTGTGTGTGTGTGTGTGTGTGTGTGTGTGTGTGTGTGATGTGAAACTCACCTAGAAATATTTCACTAACACATTAACCATTTTGTTTATACCTTGAAGTTAACTTTAATTATCTCATCATTCTATTCACTTTTTTTTTTAATGCAATAGCAATCTATGCTAATAAGAAAATCTTAAAAAGGGCTTTTCCACATTTCTTTGGGTTGGTTGCATATGCTCTTATTCATTAGAGGAGATTACCCTCTGGAATGAACAAGGAATTTTCTTGCTCTTTTAGAGAAACAGGCCTTGTCAACCCAGTTCTCAGGCTATGCTTAGGGTTCCCCTGGTGTTAACTCTCAAGCTGTGCTCTCACTGACTTATGAGCCCCGTGGCAAATTAAAGAGAATGTGGCTATACCTTGGAGAAGTCTGTAATAAGAAAAAAATTGCAATCTACTCTGAAAACACACCTGATAGAAATTGGGGCTGTTCCTCTGTATTTTGGAGAACATGTTAGCAAACAGACACCACATTGTTTTGTAGAACCTTTGATGTAAAAACCATTTTTAAAACAAGATGAAAATATGGATACATTTGGTCATGGAGAGAAATAGAGATTGCAGGGCTCAGCAGTAGCAACACAGCTGGCCTGAGCATTGTCAGGTGATGGCAAAATCCAGACTGCAGAGAAAAAAAACACCATGATGGATACCTCAGGCTTGCTACCATTCCAAGGCTACTTGCTCCAACCTACTCTAAACTGCCAGATTGAACAGGTAAGTCGTGCATGGCCCCATTTTCTAGAAATGAAGATGAAAGACACCCCTGGAGAACTCCTGTTTCTCTTTCTTCTATTCTAGTGCAATTGCTCATTCCTTGCTCTGTATGCACATATGTAATGCAAGAACTATTGTGTGACATATCTTGGGAAAGGCGAGCTGTTTTTCCCAGCTGTATTCATGTCAATGTCTCTCCATTGACACATTTCTCTACACTGATGAGAAATTTACTTATACACTACTCCATGCTCATCTTCCTTTAAGCTCTACCATGTTTTCTCATGATCCCAACACATCAGGCCTTTTCAGTCCCCTGGATATCAGGTTCCAATTGCTGAGCCATCTCCCAACTAAAAGACTTAATTTTGGAGAGATGGCTATGGACATAGCTGAGGTCCAGACACATCACCAGTTCTTGTCCATATTCCCCCATGAGACATCTCTATCTGGAAATCAACTGCCATACACACATTTTTCCATCTCTCTCTGTACTTTTCCTCTCTCCCCAACCTGCTTGGCCTGTAAAGTTACCTCCTCATCCAGTCTCCAGGCCTTTACTGAGCTGATCCTAGATTCTATTTGATCCCATCCTAGGCAAAGATTGTCCATATCTCCTCTCTCAATTTTTAGTTGTGAATTCCTTAGAGACAAATATAATTTTCTTATTATAATATCCAGAGACAACAGGCTTCAAGTGCTTGTTAAATAAGTAAGCACTATGATGTTCATGTCTTCTGGGAGAATGAAAGGCTGGAATAAGAAAGGTTAGACAGGTTAGCAACAGTGAGAAACAATGACAGTCAACTGGACATTGTTATTCTGAAGGCCTCCACTCACTCATTGTCAATCCTCACCCTTCCATCATCCTAGAGCCTCTTTCTTCCCTGCTGTCCAGGCAGGAAGACAAATCAAGTCATGAACCCAGCAGGGGAGCAGCCTTGGAACTTACATCATACTGCTTCATTCTATTCCAGATAAGGTCAAGGCTGATTCCATTTATTCATTGAAGAGACTCACCCTGAAATGGGTGGTAAAGCCTCCTGATGTGGAAGCCGTGTGATATTAATTATGGCAAATATATTTAGCATTGCCATATATGGAATATTTGGTTTGGCTCACTTAAACTCAGATATTTAACCTGCTAAAATAACACTAAGCCAGGGGTTAGCAAATGAATTCAAATAAATTCTTCAATCTATGGGGATGAAAAAGCTCTAACTCAGCTCTGATTACTTACTTAGTTTTTAATAGAGAAAATTGTTGTATGAAGTTTCTGGCCCAAACCTTTGGGCCTATCTCTGAGGTTCTGACCTACTGTTCCACAGAAACACACAGATGCTTCCATTAATTTTATGCTAATCAGCCCAGTGCCCAGGCATATCACTTGCTAGCTCTTTTATTTTTAAACTAACCCATGAATCTTATCTTGTTCAGCCATGTGGCTCAGTACTTTTTCTCAGCAACATTTCAACTTCTTTTCTCTGCATCTCCTGACATCTCTGTGGTGTCTCTGCCCTGCTCTGAAGTGTTCCCAGAGTGGTCCCTGTTTGGTAGCCCCATCCCCACTTCCTGCCTGCCTTCAGTCAGTCACTGTTTTTATTAAACCAATAGGTAGGATAATTATTTACAATGTAATAATTCCACTACAGAAAATGATGAAAAAAAATTTTCCTTTAATTCCAATTCTATTCATTGCTAGAGCATATCACTATGACCTGAATTCATCTTTTTTGCAGGAATAACAAATTAAAAAAAAAAAAAAAACCCAGTAGTGGTACACACTAGCATATCCAGGAAGCCCTCCTACACAGTTGGTGAATGAAGGCATAGATAGGGTGAATTTCCAGTGTGGGCTTTTCCAGATAGCACTGCTGGCCATGTCTCATTTACCATGCCTCCCCCTCCTCAGCCTCATCAATACTCACATACAGATTAAACTGATTCTGTTTTTTTAATGGCCAGTGAAGGTTCTGACGTATCAACTAACAGGTTCTAGTACCTCATTCCACCCACTACCATGTTTTTAAGCTTGTTCCTGTTTTTTTTTTCCTAAATTCTTATAGACATGTCTCTACTGTACAAAGCAATGCGATTCATATATTTTGTGTTTTAATTGTATGTACCCATTGTCTTCTCCTTTCCCCTCTTCTCTCCACTGTCTTAAGTCTTCAACCTTACCCTAAATAGGTTATTTTTTATTTCATATCACACACATACACACACACACACACACACACACACACACACACACACATAGTCTAAAGTTTCTGTCCCACCAACAACTCTCAAATACTAAGCAGCTGCTTCCCAAATAATTGACTTAGAGACTTAATACTTAATATAATAGTAAATGCTGGGTCAATAGCATAAGCATATTACCAACTAGCTCTTATACTTGAATTGTTATTTATTTTTAGCCACGTAGCTTGGTACCTTTTCTCAGTTCAGCGACCTCATATTGCTTCTTCTGCTTCTGGCTGCTGATTGCATCTCTCCTTTCCTCTTCCTAGAATTGTCCTAGTCTGGTCAGCCTGCCTATAATCACTGTCTGGCTACTGACCAATAAGTGTTTTATTAAACCAATAAAAGTGACAAATCTTTATAGTGTACAAGAGCATTATCTTACAGCATTTCCCCTTTTTCTTTTCAAAACAAGAGTGTCCTCTTAAAGGAGCTACACCTGTTTGCCTACAGCAAACAGAGCCCACCTGAGAAAATACTGCTGCCGAAAAACAGTGTTTGACTCTGTGATTTTGTGTAGAGAATCCCTTTTTAAGTTTCTCAGGCTTTATGTGCATTATTTTGGAGTGCCAAGAGACTCTTCATCTCAGGGTCATGCATCCAAGACCCATATTGTGTGCCAGTTATTGCACAAATCTATATTGGTAATAATAACAAAAACTTGGAACCAGATATTGGGCTGAATACTAAAAAGTCAGAAAGACAGAGGAACAAGCTGAAGCAAGTGTCTTGTCAACTTCTCAGCCAGAAAGGGTAGATCTTGTCTCCATAAATCCTGAGAATTGCAAGGGGGCAGGGCTGAATTCCTCTCACATCCTGGCTTTTATTACTTTCTTTGCTCAGCCATATCACTTCCTGTTTCAACTTTCCTAGTGCTGAAATTAAAGGCATGTGTAATTCCAAGTACTGGGAGAAGAGGCATGGAGTCCCAAGTGCTGGAATTAAAGGTGTGTGCCATCGTTACTTACTTCTGTTTCTAACCTAGACTGGTTCACACTCACTCACACATACTTTTACACATTCACATATATCCACCCTCACATACTCACATACATTTACTCATACACACACTAATATACCCCCACATTCACATACTAACACATAGTCAGTCACACACATATAGATACACTTACATTCACACACACATAGTCATTCATACACTCTCACTCACATGCCCACACCTTCACAATATTCTCACACACAGAGACATTCATACACACAAACATTCTCATACATTTACACACGTTCACATTCTCACCCACACATACAAACACACTTGTTCTCATACTCACAACCACTGTAGGATTATGCAAGAGAGAAAACAAGGCATTCATCTTTCTGAGACACTTACTACAGCGATGTCCCTTTTATTCCATTTTTTCTGAAAATATCCCTTTTTGGTCTTTGTTTTATAACTGAATAAAAACTACATCATTCTGTACACTCCACATATTTTATTTGTACATTAATGAACTTAATGGACATCTTCTTGACTCTTATGGATGGTGTCTCACCTAAATGTACACACAATATCTTTGTATTGTGCTTATAATCTCTTTTTTTAATTCATTTCCAGATATGCAATTTCTAGCTCATATGTTCAGTTTATATTTTTCAGCTTTATTAAGATGTAAGAAAAAATGTATTGTTTTGATTTACACATTATATAGTTCAATGTTCAAATTGCGTATTTACACAACATGTGTATCTCAAGATGTGTATGTGCCTGCTAATTTAAATATGTTACCATATAATTATGCATGACAATAATTTTTATTATAGAATTTTCCTACATTATATTTATATTTTATCACATCCCCTCCTATTTACACCCTTTCCTGCTTCCCTCCCATTCCCAGTGATCTAGATCACCTTTCTCATCCCACATAGTCTTTCTACTTCTAAATCTATTTGTCTCTTTTATTTTCCATCTGTCCTTTCTTATTTAATTCTGATAGCTAATTGGGATTTATTAGTTTTGCTCACAGAAACATGGGGAAGGAATTACAAGTAGGTGCATAGTTGTTTTGGCAGTAGCTGCAACAGGGAAGATAATGCCTCTTTCTCCCCAAGGGCATTAGCATCAATATCACTCAGAGAAGATCATGACTCATGAGTCCCTCCTCACTGGTTACCATCATCTGCCTGTAGGTCCCTATGGCTGTGGAATGGCTCAATCTTATACAGATCTTATATTTTGGTTTTTTTTGAAATCCTTTATTTTCAATGAGTTCCTATTTCAAATTTTAATATTCTACTGGACCCAGGAAAGATACCAACAGAGTAATAATTTTTCTATACTTCCATGTTAGCATAGTTTAAAACACAAATACTATTTAGGATTACACATTATATTAGAATTAACCTATACTGGAATGGAGAGAAGGTACAGCAGTTAAGATGTATATTGCTTCCAGAAGTTGCAAGTTCCATTCCAGACAACCACTTCGACCAGCTTACAACACCTGTAACTCCTCTTCATGGTTATATGAACTATCTTGCTTCTGTGGGCACATGCATCCATATGTACATGTACATACTCACATACTTATACTGGAAATAAAATAAAACTTTAAAATTTTAGTCATACATTTTTTTTGCAGAGTTCCTGGTCCAACTGATAGTGGGCGAGGAGACTCTATATGAGCAAGGGAATAAGGACTAGGAGAAAAATTCTCACAGTGATGGCTGCCTGGAGCTCTGAGGAGCTCACTGAATCAAGAACAGATACCTAGGAACCATCTGGAGAAGGAACTAGGCCCTCTAAGGATAGGCAACTATCCACTGTCATTGGCAATATGTGGAGCCTCATAGGGAGGGTGCAGACTGTCTTTCTATGCATAGACTAGCACCTTGGAGACCATTCCCTCCAGAGGAACACCTAATCCAGTCTTGATATTAGAAAGAAGAAATTGGACTTGCCTGGAGTGGATGCTGAGCTATCTTGGGACCTCTTGCCCTTTGTTGGGAGGGGATGGGAGCTGGGGAGGAGGGAGGCTGAAGACTGATCAAGAGGAGTCAGGAGCGGGAAGGGAGTTAGAACAAGGGGATGCATGGATTAAAAAAAAATGAAACTTTATTCTATAAAAGTAAAAAACAAAATAAAAAAGCTTCATGATAGAAAAATATAATCAGAATAGAGAAAGCTGGAGGTATAGACTATTAGTGTTTTTAATCTTTGTGAAATTCAACTAATATATCTTGAAATTTTACAACTGTAAATAAGTATCTAATAGTTACCAGGAAAAACTCTGAAAATATCTTCACATCAAAATGTGTATGTTTTAGGTCAAGATAAGTTTTATGTCCATCGTATGGATATGGCTATTATTTTTCTCTCCATCTTTGTATTGGAGATGAAATTGTGCAAATGTTTCCATCTGTTTGAGCAACATGCTATATTACCAGACTTGAAGAAATTCTTTTAGATTTAGATACTTAATATCTCATTTTTTCCTGTAGAGTTCCTTTTTAAACTTTTTGATAAGTCATTATAAAGGTGGGAATTGACATCATCTCATTTCAGAGGAACATCTGGTAAAAATGCAGATCTTATGCTCTAAACCTGAACTGTTGGGGAATTAAGGATGCTACAGCAATGTCATGCTCTGAAAACACAACCCCCCTCACTCCAGTTTTTCTGAGGATATTACATTCCTTTCACCACATATTCATTGATGATCTCTGAGTCTCAAAGAGAATAATACAATATGGCTGGATATTTAACAGTCTTTTAATTTTAATATTTTGACAAGTTACAAGTCTCTAAATATGAAACTCCTCTAATTAACGTTAATGTTTACTAATTGGTAAGAAGGGCACATCCTGTCCATTTAGTATAACAACAGCAGTAGCCCCACTGTGTCCTGTGACTTGCCTAGCCATGAGCTTTCTGGCAGGTTAGAAGCAGGTGGATTTGAAGCCTGCTTCAAATCCCATCCAAGTCATTGGATAGCCCCATTACCAACTTGCCACGGTTGTATTTATTGTCTGGCCAGTTGGTAGCATAGTGATACCTATAATTAAATCACATTTTTTTGATAACAGTTCTTTCCCAGAAGCCTTCATAGCATCTCTCAGCACTATGAGGACTAGATCACAGAATTTTTATGTCTTATAACTAAAGCATGTGGTGTCTTCAGTATCAGGTCTTATCACTGAGCTCTGGTAAGGATTTATGGCTGTGGAGATTGCCTAGGTTGTCATGGAGGCTATAGTGGGACTTTTGGTACTGGAATTCTCCTTTAATAATCTGTGCTTTGTGTGAACAGCTTTTTTCATTAGTACACACTGTTGAGGCAGTCTATGGAAGTAACCAATACATGGAGGACAAGAACAGTGAAATCCAAATTACCTCTACCTCTATCACTTGGCTCTTCATTACTGCCATAAGCACCAAACTTAGACTGGAAAAGATTGGTTTTGGCTTGCTATTTCAGTCCATGGTCAGTTGGCTCCACCACTGTAGGACTGAGGTAACACAGCATGCCAAAGAAGACTTGATGGATAAAGGTGATGATGTTATGGCAGCTTGGAAGCAGAGGGTCCAGGGACAAAATATATCTTTCAAGAACAAATGTCTAGTGACCTATTGCCTGCAATAAAACTTCACTTCCTCAAGTTTCACCTACCTCCTGATAGTTTATTTGGGTTACATATCTATAACTAGGTGAATTCACTAATTGGTCAGAGCCCTTGTGATCCACTTACCTGAGCACTATAACTGGGGACAAGTCTTATACACATGGACATCTAAGGGAGTTCTAATATATACAGCATTATATATATATTAATAAAAATATTATTATTTATATTATATTAATATAAAATATGTGCCAGTTATCATTTTTAAATCCTTAATGTTCTGAGTGTTAATTTGTTACCACAGTCAAGTAAACAAGTTTAGGTATAAGTTACTCTTCTTACAATCAGCTAAGAAGTACTTGGGGGATTCCATAACACTCTAAAACTATCTACCCAATAGAAGCTGTAATGTCTACTTTCTCAGTTTTTCAAAAGAGAATAATACCCAACGACACCAGAAACTGGACCTTCCCGGGACATTCATTACAAAGAAGCTCATAAAAATATATGTTTAGAAGTCAGTTTGTTAAGACCCGACAACATAGATACAATTGTCTTAAAGTCTACCAATAATTTTATTATTAGGATTTAATTTTCTGCCTTAATACTTTCATTAAATGATGTAATTTATTAATGAATTATCATAGTACTTTTAGGATAAAACCAATGACTTTCCATTTTTAATTTGATTTTTGGGAGGTGAACTTTTGGGAATTTAGAGTCTAACACATGATAGGCAAGTGCTTTACTACTAAGCTATATCCCCAACCTTGGTTTCATTTGCAGATAACATGTGAAAACTGTACTTATTTGTAGGATAGCAAGAAATAGCTGTATAAGATTTCTAAGTACAATGTGAGAAGATAAAATCAAGCCAACCTAGCTGCCAAGAACATCATCTTAAATCCTCATCACCTTTTATTTATTATTTATTTGTTTATTTATTTATTTCTTTATCTTCTGTCCACAAGTTACTAAATAAGTACTCAGCTGCTTCCCAAGTAATTGACTTGGAAACTTAATATTACTTATAAATGCTTGGTTATTAGCTCAAGATTATTACTAGCTAACTCTCATACTTTAGCTTATATTTCTATCTATGTTTAGCCACCCGGTTTGGTACCTTTTCTCAGTAAGGCATTCTCACCTTGCTTCTTGTGAATCTGACTTGCAATGCCTGACTCTGCTCTTTCTCTTCTCAGAATTCTCCAAGTCTGGTTGTCCCACCTATACTGCCCGTCTGGCTACTGGCCAATCCATGTTTTATTAAAACAATTTGAGTAACACATCTTCACCGTATAAAAGATCATTATCCCACAACATGAACATGAGAAATTCACTTTCTAATACCATGGTAGTATTTAGTTCTTAACTATTGAGCATGCTCAGAACACTAAGCAACAAATCAGGTAGAAGAAAACAGTCTCATTTCAATGTGTAGGTGAGACTTCATGCCCTTTAAAAATGATGTCACCATAATCTCTTACCAAGACTTTATGATTTCTGTCCCACTCAGACTGTAAGAGGAATGAGGAAGTATATAGATGACAAAAGGCCAACAGGTGATGCCTTTAGACCTGGGACAGGAAAACAATAGGTGGGCCACCCTTTGGAGTAAAACTAGAAAGGAGGTATCACAGAGGAAAAGGACAAAGAGGAAGCATAGAGAGCTTGGCTACCTGACCTTGCGTTTCAATGCTCTGTGAGTCAAAGTTTGTGAAGACAATAAAGGGGTTGATTCTGTACTTGGAAGTAGATAGAAAGCAGTAAGACCACTGAATGGAAAGAGTTGATCTGGGGGAAAAATGGCAGTCTTCTAAGGGGACATAAGGACTCCTCATGTTCCTTACAGGTTTGGAACAGCAGTCACCAGGGAAGACAATGGCCCACTTTCACGCTCAGTGCCGATTACTTCAGTTACCTTCCACTTCAGAGCTTTTCTGCCATAGTCACCTCAGTTTCCACCTACTCATTATTCACAGAGCAAGTGACAGGCATGTGGTCTGTATTGAATGACTGAGATCAGATGACTTCTTAGCACCGGAATTGTTTTCACCCCAGTCCCAGTGTGCTGATGTTTGTGTGGTGATGTGTGTGGGAGGGTTATCTTCCATTCCTCATCTCCCCATATCCATTTCTCCTCATTTCTCAAGTATATGTGCCAGCAAACACACAGACTTTCCTTTTTTTTCTATTGCAGATCAGTGTAGATTTATCTTCAGAGTTACAAAGATGTTAGGAATTCACAAGAGTTGTAAATATTGATATATGGGTGATGCTTAAATGGATGGCTGCCTTTTATTTTTGCAATAAATATTTTGAAGTTTTTCTATAAAACTAAATACAACAGTCCCTGTGGCAAAATAGTTATGCTTGAATATGGCTTTAAATAAGTAAATTGTTAAAAATCCCTCTTAGATGTTCTATGAACCACTTTAGTCATGCAGAATCAGGTATATGCCTCAGCCTTTTCTACAGATGCAGTTGTATTTTATATATATATATAACTGGTGTTTAATGTCTTGGGCAGCAAGTGGGTGCTAGTGAATAACTTCCAGGCTATACCCAACCATGTTAAATCTGGAATCTGGGGAAGTAATGTTAATATCTCAAATTTTAATGAGCTTTCACGGTTAATTCCTATTTTTATCATCCATGATTGACAATATTGGCTTTTGAAGACTAAAAGTGTCCTAGAGGTCTGTTGTGTAACAGAAGAACATCACCAGTTTCTTGCGAGGACACTCATACCTATAATAACTAGGTTACTCTTGGATCCCAAGGAAGTGCCCGAGTTTCTACTGATGCTCTTGTCACCTGACCATGGAAAACAGGGAACAAAGCTGGACATGAAAGCCATAGACATATGAGCTACAGGTAAAGAAGACATCATAAAATTCATCCAGAGAGAATCAGAGTTTCCCAGATGGGAAGGAGATTGAGGTTGGGAGCAGCCATAGCCTATGATCTAGAGGACCCCTTCTGTTTATGGTACCTGTGTCATATTCATAAGTATTAGGCTTTTGGAGAAAGAATGCAGATGTGGATGTTCTCCTGGTCCAGTTTCCTGCTGTCCATGAGGTCTGAGTGTCACTGTGGACCCCTCAGCTTCATATGCTCTGACTCAACATCCTCCTCTGAATCTACCAGTCTCTGTGCACCCTGTATCAGACACTACACTCTGAAAGCTTCTACTGGCCATCATAAAACACAGTCATGAGAAGGGTTCTCTCTGCCAGTGTGCCCACAGGGATTTTATTATTTCCATAATCTTTAGTGAGAAATTTGCCTTCACTTAGTTCCTTTCTCATCTTACCTGAAGTGTCACACCACAGAACCAGTAGAGTGGGAAGAAAGTGAAGGAACATTGCAATTTCTGGAGTAGCTTTCTTCATGGTTATGAGAAAAGACTCAGTCCTCATGGGGCACTCAGATCGCAGGGATTTTCTTTACACTTGTAAGACAAAACGCATTTTGTGGGTATAAACTTTCTCTTTCAGATCAACTAAAAAATTTCATTTAAAAAGAGTACTCTTATTATCTTTTAAGGTTAATAGATAGAGTCTCCAGCTGTCTCTGATGACAGTGGTATGTCATCCCTGAAACAAAGGTTCTGATGGAGAGCTGAAGGGTGAAGTCTATTCTTGGAGCATTCACTCAATCTAAGCAAGTAACAGAAATTAATTACAGACAGCAGTATAAGCCAATGTTTCCTATTCATAAACAACCAAAAACCTTAAACACTGAAGACCATGTTATCAAATAAAGAAAAACTGGGTAGTGAACTCTTCTTAGTAACTTGAGTGATAATGACATGGAGTTGTAAACTTGATTCCTACTGGCTGTGGGGACTGGTAGTTCCCAAGTTCTTGGTAGAAAGTATAATATAATATAAAGTTTTCCCCCAGACTTTTGGGCCTACCCCCAAGGTTTAGACCCACTCTCAGCCCTTCAGCCACTTAACTCTAAATAATCACACAAAGTCTTATATTAATTTCATGCTGATTGACCTATGGCTCAGACATATTGTTAGCTAGCCCTTTTATCTTAATCCAGTCTATTTCCTTTAATCTGTTTAGCCATGTGACTTGGTACCTTTTCTCAGAGCAGCATTGTTGTCTCCTTTCCTCTGTGACTACTGGCATCTTTCTGCTGTCTCTGTCTCTGCATTTTGTATTCCCAGACTTTTCTTAGTCTGGTAGCCCTGCCCACACTTCCTGTCTACCTTCTGGCCAATCAGCTTTTTATTAAACTGATAGGAGGGACAAATACAACAACTTACCAGAACATAATCACACTACAAGAAAGGGCTGACTAACAGGTATCAGAACAATTCATTTATAGAAGACAGCACATCAAAATTACTCTCTTTTGCCTGGGTTGATTTGGATTGCTCAAATGACCATCTCATTATACTGGAGGCATAGGTATTCCCACACAGGAAGCTGTTTTTCAGGAAGTGATCCTTTCCTGGACCCTTGAGTAGAATCCTCAGAAATTATCCCAGATAGCATGCTTATGTTGTCTTCTTCTCTTCTTTGACTATCATGATGAGAGATTTTTTTTTCCTATTCTGCTTGACTATGATGGACTGAAGTCCTCAAAACCATAAACACAGATAAGTTTTTTTTATCTTTAAATAGTTTTACTCAAATATCAGCTACAGAGCTGGAATGTCTCATAGTCCCATAATGTGAGTCTCAGCTCACTGGAAACCACCAAAGACTTTGTGCCCAAGGCACCATCAGCATCTTCCATGAATCTTAAGTTTTGAGCTTCATAAAGCTCCAGTCAGATGATTAATGAGTACAAAGTTGGTCTGACACCCTTTCCTGTTGTATCAATCCTGTAAGTCAAGCTCCTCACTGGTCCATTGCTCTTCCCTTCAAAGCCAGGTAAGAGATGCCCAGAATGGGAAGATAGTCTGCCCTATTCTGTAGACCTCTCTAACCATGCCCACTTGCCATAGGCATTTATTCTGTCCTATTCTTCACCTCCAGACTCCTAACAGTTAGTGTAAGCAAGTGATACAACTCTGAAGAGGGAGTAAATGATCTGGGAAGTCAGGCTATCCCTGGAACTGTTAGGACAGCTTTGATGGATGGAACTACATTGGGACAGCTCAGTTCTGGAGAGAAAGGTATTCTGAAGTCAGGATATGCCTGGAGAACAGTTCTGACAGCTGGAGACACAATTGAAAAGCTCAACTCTATAAGGGCAGTTATCTTGGCTGTTCAGGGAAATCAAGCTATACATGAAGCTGGGGTGCAGAGGGCCATGGTCTCCCACAGGATATAGCAATTGTGCTCCTTTCTTGGATAGCCACTACAGCTGAACTTTGCTCTGCCTTTCTTAAAGGGTATTCCCAGCAGAACTCCGTTGTGGAGGGATGTATTTTACATTTAATAAAAATCATTCAGAAATATCAGAGGACAGTGCAGTAGCTCACACCTTTAATCATAACTCTAGGACCAAAAGTGAAACAACTGGGTGGAGAAAATATTTAAGGCAGGCATAGGCAGACATTCAGGCCTTCTGTAGGCGTGAAGAGCCAGGAAGTGGTGGTGCACACCATTAGTCCCAGCACTTGGGAGGCAGAGACAGGAGAGTATCTGAATTTAAGGCCACCTTGGTCTACAAAGTAAGTTCCAAGACAGCCATCACTGTTGTACAGAAAACTCTGTCTCAAAACAAAACACAACAAAAACAAAAAAGGATATAGAGATGGCTCTGTCCTCTGATATTTCAGACTGATTTTGTCAAATATAAAATATACTACTACATTCTGTTTTTTCTTTTCTCTTGCCCAGGACGTTACTCCTTTTACTTCACTCTGCTAAAGGGGAAACGTCTGCAAAAATTTAACAGTCTTCTCCAATGCCAGGAAAAGTTGTTAATTTTTCTGCTACACCCTACTCAGTCCCTTAAAGGGGATGTCTTGAAAAGGTTTTCTGCTCCTAAGAGACTTTTCAGCAAGTTCTTCTCTGGACCAGTGAATAAAGATTTTCACCCAAGACTCTTTTGAAATCAAGGTTTATTTGGGAAAGGAGTTCAGGAGAATGGAGGCCTCTACCAGGGTAGGAAAGTCCAACCTACAACTGAAAAGACAAAAGGATTTATATAGGGGATCTTAGGGGTGGAGTTTATCCAGGGATACTCATGTATTGGTTAGTTATTCCTGCTCAGGGAGTGGTTAGTTTTGTTGGTCAGCGAGAGATGGCTCAGATTTCAGAACCAAACTGTGTTTCTTTCACTGGCCTTATTTAGCTTTTGTACTCTAAGTCTAAGGCAAGGGCATATTTCTTTCACTGGCTCTGATTCTAAAGATCAAGTGTCTTTCTTTGATACTGGTTTTAGTGTCAGGACTAAAACACAAATTCTAGTTGGTATTAATGAAAACTCAGAGCCAGATATTGAGGAAAAGCTGGAATATCAGAGAGAGGAAACAGACCACAGTCAATTCACAGCCAGCCAATTTTTCAGGGTAAAAGCTATCTTCAAGAGTCCTCAGCCTGGCTCATCACTTCTACAGAATACCACACTGTCTGCTTACACCTCCTTAAATATCTTCTTCACCCAGTTGTTTTACCTCCTGGTTCAACTCTGCATCAAAATGTAGTGGGAATATGATGTTAAATTGTAAATAATTGTCCTGCCTACTGGACAGTATACAGTTCAGCACAAATCTCTGCTAACTGTGAGTTATTTTCTATTGCAATATTGAATTTGAAAACACAGCTGTGTCATCTCAGTTTGTGGACCTCTGAGGCTCCAGACAGCAGATATTGTACCTCTCCCTGAGGACCCAGCTTGGTGAAGAGCCCCTGCCTCATCAGGGTATATCCATTTATACCATGTCTTTAACAGCATATCCTGACATCTTTCCTATGGCATAGATCTATTCTGCTTGACTTTAATTGAGTATTGGCTGAGTTTACCTTGAATAAAAAGTGCCTAACATTAATAAAATCAAGCTGAATGAGAAAGTAAGAGAGCAATGTAAAAAATGAAGAGTTGATGAGCCATAACTATGCTGGCCTCAGACAGACAATCCTTTATATAACTACAGAGCTAGTAGAACAAGGAGAAATAGTGTGTTGTGTACTGTTGTATGGAAAGTGTTGTTGATTTATGGGAGCTTGTAATAAACAACACAGAGATACTGTGGACTCTTCACCCAACTGTTACTGGTAACATTCTAAATACCCATAACACCGGACTACAGTGCAGACAGGCGCACTGATGTGATCTTTCTTCATACTTACTTTCTTTTTCTTTTTTTACATGTTCACTGTGGTCCTGTATGTACATTTAGTATTAGAGTTATGCCATACTTTTTTATCCACATTGTCAAAATGAGGTGTTTCATTCATTTATTTGAACTCTTTCCAAAGTGTGCCTTGCCTAATTAAATGGACACCTTTAGCTTTGATTCTGTACAGTAATATTTTTTATTGATGTTGTTCTGATATTGCTAATACCTTGCTAATTTGAGACACATGCTAATCTTACAGAGAAGTGTAGAATTAAAGATGTCTAATCTACACTGTCACAATAGACAGAAGCTCTTATGTAACTACTTCAAATCTTATACTAGAGTCTAAGATTAGGTCACCATGGCAAAGTCAATTTCCTTTTCATCCGGTAAACCAAGCAATCATTGGCATGGGGCACAAACATGCACAGTATGCTACCTCTCTTCTGTGAACTAAGTTATGTTCCATAAATCCATATGCTATATATTAACACTCAATAGTACTTCACACAGAGACAGAGACTGGAGGAGGTGATTACAGATAAATAAGCCATCACCATGGTGCCCTAATCTGATAGATCTGTATGTGAAGTGCAGAGAGGCCAGATAAGTTTTCTCTCAAGTTACATAGAGCAGAAAGGTGGATCAAAGCATTCTGGGAAGAGGCTTTCATCAGAGATGAGCCACAATGACCTCCTGATCTTAGATGCCAGCCTATAAGAAAGTAGTTTAGTTAGTGAACCAGAAAAATTTGGTGATGTTTTTGCATGAGACAGTTGAGCAAAATGAGATAGCCATCCTTTTTCTGAACTCAAAGTTTATGTACTAGATTTTTCTAGCACTACCTAATCTCTGTCCTGTTCTTCCATGTTGTCACCTCAAAAAATGAGATTTGGCAGGGTTCAAGGTACAGGACTAGTAGCCCTTGATTAGGGGGTTGCATTTTAAGTTTAGTGCCTTGGAGAAATACCACAGCAAGGCTTTTTGGTTACAATCATTGTCCAATGTGTCTTATTTATCAAACTCAGACAGTAGCTATACTTCTGAAGAGTATGAAAACTTAGTTTTGTTTTTAATTAAGGCCAGCACAGAGGTTGCCACAAACAATTAATCTCACAGTGTTCTCTGGTGCCTGGAGAATTACTGCATATGTAAATTGCCTCTCTGCTGGGTTTTTTTTTTTCTGTGAGCCACTTGGTGATTGCCAAATGTGTTGAGTATAAATGAGAAATGAATTTTCCTTTATCTTCATGGAAAATCATATTAGGTGTAATTGGATAAAACCAAGAATAAACAATCAATCATTGCTCATTTGGGCTCCAGTTTGCATCCAGGTCATTAGATGCTGAAGCTGGCACTGTTCTGAGCCTCTTTTTTGCACACTTTTGTGGTTGCTGCAGTGGGAACTGATGCATCATGTGACTGGGTAAGCTGTGGAGATATTCTTTGACAGCATTGCAGGTAAAATGTTCAAATGTAAAATAACTTCTGGGAGTCCCATTAGCACAAAATATATTCCAATGTTTTCTCCCTAAAACAAAGGTGTTTTCTCAACCCATCTTTGTTAATCTGTGCTGAAGGAACAAGAGAACTTAATCTTTGTGACAAATGTACCACAGTTGTAAACATGTGCATCCACTGAGAAGCCACCAGCAGTTGATAAATGCAATAATTTCAACCTTGCTCTTGTGACACTTTAGACCTGGGAAATTAGCCCCACTTTATGACCATACACACATGACCTGGGCCCTCAATACAAGGGCAGTACACATGAACTTGAGCACATTTGGGATCCTGCAGAAGTAGTAGCTGTATGTTCTGAGACGACCCAGGATGCCTGGAATTCCCAGATCCAAAGCAAGCAACAAGGAGCCATTTCTGGATGAGGAATACTTGCCTGTGTTAACTTTCTCCTGGTTCAAATTGATAGCTAAGCAATTTAGAGAGAATGTGTTGGAGGGGACATGGATGTAATTCTTACTCTCATCTATGCTTCTTTTATCAGTCAGAGACTTCATGTGAGCTGTCAAGCATGGTAACACTGAGCTACAATCCCAGCTCAATCCCAGGGTCTGCATATGGTTTTATTTTCTTTTCAGAAAGAAAACTGAATGCCTTTAGTTTTCATGACATTTTGGCAAAAGGCTGAAGTTTATGAGCACAAAAAGCAAAATTACAGGAATTTAAAATCTAGCAGAAAATTGAAACTACACCTCTCTGTTCGTCAGAATGTGAGCTTGCACCTCTTTGTAGTAAACTCCATGTTTACTGCAGAGGCTTGCCACTGGGCAAGAGTTCTTGCCTTGACTGCTTGACAGTATGCTGTGTAAACTGGATATGCATGACCCATAGGACCCATAGGAAACTGACCTTTGAAATTTTGTCAGGACAAGCCAAGGTGGTCCTTTGGATTCTTACTTCACATGAACACTGCCAGACATTCTACAGGACACAGGAAGAAGTGACTGACAAAATATATCACAATTGCCTGAGCAGTCCTTCAAATTTCCTGCTTCGTTGAAAGGTATGCAAGAGACTCTAGACCTATATGCTAAATATGAATACCACAATGTTCCAAAAGAACTTTGGCGATTGTCCATGCAGTCAAATGTCTCTATCATTTCTAGAAATTTGAAAATTGTTTGCAATGCACTTCCTGTTTTCTCAGGTAATATTATATCCTGTGTAACCCTTTTACACACTAAAGATAAGAGGGCTAAAAAAGAAATAAGGGAAACAGCATCTTTTATAATAGCTGCAAATAGCATTAAATACCTTGGAGTAACTATAACCAAAGAAGTATCAGACCTTTTTGACAAAAGTTTTAAATCTCTGAAGAAAGAAATTAAGGAGGATATAAAAAAAGTAAAGATCTCCCATGTAGGATCAACATATTAAAAATGGTAACCTTACCAAAAGCAATGTACAGATTCAATGCAATTCCCATCAAAATTCTAACACAATTATTTTCAGACCTTGAAAGAACAATAGTCAATTTCATTTGGAATAATAGGAAAACCAGGATTGCCAAAACAATTTTTCTCCACAAAAGGACCTCAAGAGGCATCATCATTCCCCACTTCAAATTATACCATAGAGCTACGGTAATAAAAACAGCCTGGTACTAGCGTAAAAACAGACTTGTAGATCACTAAAAATCAAAGCGAAGACCCTGACATTTACCTATGCATCTATGAACACCTGATTTTTTACAAAGAAGCCCCAAATATTCAATGGAAGAAAGATAATATCTTCAACAAATGGTGTTAGCATAGCTGGATGGTAATGTGTAGAACAATGGAAATAGATTCAAATCTATCACCTAGCACAAAACTTAAATCCAAGTGAATCAAAGACCTCAACATAAATCCAGCTACACTGAACTTGATAGAAAAGAAACTGTGAAATACCCTCCAACACATTAGCACTGCTGACCACTTTTTAAATATAACACCAGTAGCACAGATGCTAAAAACAACAATCAATAAGTAGGTCTTCCTGAAACTGAGAAGCTTCTGTAAGACCAAGGACACAGTCAATAAGGCAAAATGACAGCCTACAGAATGGAAAAAGATTTTTACCAACCTTACAAGTGACAGAGGATTGATCTCTAAAATATATAGAAAACTCAAAAAACTAGAGCCCCAAACTGAATAACCCAATTAAAAAATGGGGTTCAGAACTAAAAAGAGAATTCTCAGCAGAAGAATCAAAAATGGCTGAAAGGCACCTGAAAAAGTGCTCATCTTTAGCCATCAGAGAAATGCAAATCAAAACAACTTTGAGATGTCTCCTTATACTTGTCAGAATGGCTAAGATTAAAAACACAGATTACAGCCTATGCAGGAGAGGATGCAGAGTGAGGGGAACACTCCTCCATTGTTGGTGGGAATATAAACTTGTTCAGCCACTTTGGAATAACACGTGGCAGTTTCTCAGAAAACTGGGAATCAATTTTCCCAAAGATCCAGCAATACCACTCTTAGGCATATACCTTAAAGATGCACATTCCCACCCCAAAAGCATTAGCTCAATTATGTTCATAGCAGCATTATTTGTAATAGCAAGAACCTGGAGACAACCTACATGCCCCTTAACTGAGGAATGGATTAACAAGCTGTGGTACATCTACACAATAGAGTTACTACTCAGCAGTAAGAAAAAATGATATCCTAAAATTTTCAGGCAAATGGATGGATTTGGAGAATATCCTCCTAAGCGAGGTATCACAATCCCAGAAAGAGAAGCAGGGGATGTATTCACTCATCAGTGGAATTTAGAGGAAGAGAGAGAGAGATCACTGTACACAAGAACTCAAGGCTAGGACATAGCTAAATGACACAATGTCTCTCTTATACATTGATGGCCTCTGACAGGGGTGTTCATGAGGAAAGACTTATTTTCTTTAAGAGTTTGGCCACAGGGAGTTTAATTATGTTCCAGTAAGTAAATGAGCATCATGAATGGGCGGTTTTGTAAATGGGGAGATCATAAGAGTGGGCATGAATATGAGAGGTATGGTAACTGAGTCTGATGGGGTGAATGATGTAAAATTACCAATTAATAAATATATATATAAGAAATTTAGATAGTTATAATTATAGTTTTCCTTAGTTGTCAGAAAAGGTAAATTAGATATGAAATTTGGACTCACAATGATAAAATAGATAATAAAATATTGTTTTTAATTTTGCTACATACAAATAGAATAGATATTGTTACTATAATTTTGATTTGATAGCTGTTTTGTTATATGCAATATTGCTACATTAAAATTGAAACCTTCCTCACTGATCAGACAGAAAAGGTGAAGTGATGTCCAGCTGTATGCTGTGAAAATACTTTGTTACCATTTGTTAAGAAAGAGGCTGTTTTGGCCTATGGCAAAGCAGCTTAGAGACCTGCAGGAAATCCAAGCATAGAGTCAAGGAGGAGGTACAGGCAGCCCCCAAGAATGCTAGATGTAATGGAACACAGGTAAAACTGTGGAGCCATGTGGCAATACACAAATTAATAGAAATAGGTGGAGTTAAATTATAAGAGCTAATTGGTAATGAGCCTTAGGCCAGTTTGTAATTAATGTAAGTGATTATTTGGGGCTAATTAAACTGGGTGGGTTAGGACTTTGAGGCTAGGCTGGACTGGAAGGGTTAGAAACTTCTGATTATACCTCTGTCATCTGTTTCCTATACAACAGCGAAGGGAAATTCATGGGATACTGCTGAAATGCGATTGCTGGGTTGTGAAATGCATTAATGCTAGTTAACGTGTGTCTCTGCATGCGTGGGTGCACGCAGATATGTTTCATAGAAGAGAAGGGACAAATGAGCTCCTTTCTTTGGAAATAACCTACCTATACCTGATGTAATGTCTCTCACTGACCTGGATCTCACTAGTCAGGCTGGCTTTCCAGAGAGTGTGGGATAATCCTATGCCTGCCTGACCAGTGTTGTGCTTCTGGGTGAACACTATCAAGCCTGGCTATATCATGTGTGTTCTGCTGATCAGACTCAGGGTTTTTTCATACTTACCTGACAAACACTTAGCCAAAGACTGGTCTATCCCCCAGCCCCAGGGCTGGTTGCTTTTGATAGAAAAATACCTTAAATCCTGTTACACATAAATTTTCATAAATAAAATTCTTCAGCTTATAATCAATTTCTATTTTACCAGTAATTCTCTTTTACTAAGATCTATTCTAAATTATGCTACATTTGTTTGACACTTTCCATACTTGTAGATAGAGTAAATTGTTTTTATTTCCTACCTTTACTGCAAAGGTTCTTATTTTTATTGTTTTAAATATATTTTAGAGTATATACATTATGAAAAGGGGAAGGTATACCTAAAATCTTGACAGAACTTTGTCCAGTATTATATTAACCTTTTCTAAATTGTGTGGTAGGGCTTGTCCCATCCATCACTGTCAAACTTCGCAGATGCAATCACAGTTCCTTAGTTTATTTTAATTAAAAATGGTGATTGTGGAGGCTACATTAGTGCTGGCATTTGTTCTTGTTTAAATATTCTCCAAATGATAAAGTTCTGAAGACATTTCTTGAGGGTGCAGCTATGAAATGACTCTAATGGGTATTATATAACAGAGAAATGGCAAGCCACAAGCCAAACCCCTGAGATACTTTGAGAATTATTTTACACAAATATTTGTAAAACGTGTGTGACATATAATCCTATCTCATGGATCTAACACTCCTGACCTTGATTCTTTCTTCTTTAATCACTGCCAAAGTGCGCCAAGTATGATTCAGTGGAACCTTAGATGTCACACTCTCAAAGGAGGTAACTTAGTTTCTCTCATTGTTTGCCTTTAGCTAGCCAGGTGGCATGCACAGCCCAAAAACTCTTAATTACCAGTATCTTAAAGAAGGAGCAATAAATAACTCATTGTTTTTCTCCATCTCTGCTAGTTAAGCTATATGGACAGTGAGGTAACAGAAACAGGGAATCATTTTTTTGGTCCTCATCAACAACTCCCACATAAAGCACCATAATGTGACTATATATTATATATTTAATAAAACCAGTCTGAAATAGCAAAGAGAGAAACACCACAGTAAAATCTCACCCAGCTGTCTTCTAGCTTCCTCAACCTTACTCCTCCTAGCTTCTAATGCCTCATCTGTCTTCCTATGCCTGCCTTAAATACCTTCTTCGCCCAGCTGTATCACATCCAGGTCAAGATTAAAGGCGTGACCTACTACTATTTGATAGTTAGCCTTGATTTCATAGAAACACAGAAATCTCTGTCTCTGGAGTTATGGGTATTAAAGGCGTAGGTCACCATACTTTGGGAGTAGGTCATCATTCCTGGTCTTTCCCCTGTTGGGATTAAAGATGTATGCGTCTCTGCATGGCTGTTTAACCTTGTACTCACAGAGATTATCTGAATCCCAGTGCTGGGATTAAAAGTGTGAGTTACCACTGCTCTGTTATCCCTTGAACTCCCTGAGATCCGGAATGATCTCTGGCTCCCAAGTGATGGGACTAACGAGGTGTGCTACCTCTGTCTGGTTGACTGTGGGTGGATCTCTACATATTTCTGCCATACTACTACACATTCAGTCTCAAGGCAACCTACACTCTTGTGCATCCCACATAATGTGCTCAGTTGCCATCTGCTTCAAAGCCTGTTCTGAGTTCTACTCTCACTTCTATTGAGATGTACTACTTAGCTGCACATTCTTTTTTTTCTGATAATATAATATTCAATTTTATTATCTATGGCATGGAAAAGATATTCTCTAGTCAATCTCTGCTAGAGCTTCCAAATAATTTACAAAATGGTATATTAATAAAAACTGTTCACTCTCCCCAAATTCTCTACATTCCTCCATGTCTCTTCATCCTTTCCTTTTGTCTTCACAATCTTCCTCTGCATCTCCTCTTTATTCTCCACTTTTCCTCCTTGTTTCCTGCTTTCATCCCTTCCTTCCTTTTTCTTTCTCTAATTTCTTTTATGCATTTGAAACATACATCATCATTGAGGCATACTCTGCCTATGGATTATATTTGTTTGCAGCCTATGTTTGTGCCAATGTAACTTGTTTGTGTTTGTTGAGAGGTACTTGGCTCATGTCCTTTCATTAGATAGCTGTGAGTAGGTCAGGTGAGGAACAAGGAGGACTAATATATTTGTATATAAACATCTACTTGTTCTCTTTGAAGGACGGAACAACACCTCATGGTTGAACAGATTGCAACTTCAAGACTAATTCTCCAAACTTTAATGTGTATTTTCCTTGCTATGAATACTTTCTGGTTGTAGTCGTTTCTACATTATGTGTGATGGTTACTATTATCAACTAGAAACACTACAAACACCAAGGAGAAAGCACTTGGGCATGCCTAAGAGAGAATATCTAGACAAGCATAAGGGCAGCGTCAAGCCCATTTTTAATGTAGGCAGCTCTATTCCTTGGGTTAAGGTCTGAGGTCTCATAGAAAGAACAAAAGTTAGCTGAATACCACCATGTGCCACATTCTGCATCCTGGCTATAACTGCAGTTAGCCCAGATCCTTCTTCTTCCTGACACCATGCTTTCCTTGCCATAATTGGCTGTGTCCCTTAGAACTCTAAGTAGAAATAAACCTTTCCTACCTCAAGTTTCTTCTCAATGCTTATTTGGTCACAACCATGAGAAAAGTAAGTAATTCACTAAGTTACTCAGTCAGTCAGCCGACTGAATGACTCCTTACATTTCAAGAGCCTCAGTACCTGTCTACTTGTGTCAACCCTGTATATTACTCATTATATTTTTGAATTTTATAGTCTATGTCACAGAAAACATACATACAATGACCTGGATGTAAGATGAACCATTCTTTCTATCCTGCCATTGATTTACTTCATTTTATAACACATTTGAGGAATAGGGGCACGGAGATGGTGCAGAAGATAAACACACTGGAAACATGAGTTTGATAACCTCAGTTCAATCTACAGTAGCCATGTAAAAAGACAAATGTGATGTTATGCCTCCATCACCACACTACTTCTGCAGTGAGACTGGGATAGGAGTAAGAGAATCATCTGGAAGCTTATGATCATCTCTACTGAAATTTACTGTACAATAATAAAACAATAAAAGAAACTTTGCCAAAAAGTCACACTCTGGCCCTCATGTATGTGCCATGTCACTTACACATCCTCTGTTTCACTCTCTGATTTATTTTCTATAAAGAAAAAAAAAACAAAGAAAAAGAAAATAAACTAAAAGACAAGAAGATTATTTCACAAAAATTCTTTGCTATAAAATACATCACATCAGTTTCATATGACTAATATACACAAATAAGTCACTGAGCTAATATTCTTAATTGTTTTACCTGCCTGAACTATGTGTTCTAAAGATGAAAATTCTGGTCTTCGATGGCCTTGTTGACAGTGGTGTTAGTGGGTGACACCCTTTGGAAGTTTTTTTTTGCAAGCACATTTGAAAACTTGATTATCAAATTAACCTTTTGATGGTGTTTGAAGGTAGGATCTTTGGGAGATGGCAAGAATTTGGTCTTGAGTTCATGGCCCCATGATGATAGGGTGACCTTCTAAGAAGAGGAAGACAACCCTGAGGTTATAAGTGATGTTTGCAATGTTTGTTCTATCTCACTGTCATGTTCTCTGCCATGCCATAATATGGTAGAAAGGTAGTACCAATGCTTAACCAAAACTAGCTCCACACTCTAGATTCCCCAGCCCCAGAAATGTGACCCAAGGAAACTCTTACTTTTTAATAGGTTCACTATATTCAGGGATTTTGTTATAGAAAATGAACTAAGTCAATGACAATAGCCTTTTCTCTTCAAACAAAGTTTTGGTACCAATGGGGCTACTATAAATCTAAAATCCAAACTGAAATCAAAAAAGAGCTCTGAAAAACATGCAAGTTGCAGATATTTGAACATTTATAGACCAACTTTTAGAACATTTGATGTTTTGCAGGTTTTATTCTCAGTTATGGAAAATTGTTTTTTATACAGAGAACACATTTATTCTTCCCTTGAAAGGCAGTCAGCACGGTATTTTGCTAACTAAAGGACTATCATGAAAGCATTGAAGAAAAAGATAATGTGAGACAACAGTTACAACTGAGAATGAAAAGAACATTTTTGAAATAAATATTTAAAAATAATACTTGAGGGATCACTCAGGGCTGGGTGGAGGGGCACAGTGCTGAGAGAGATAACTAGGAAGGGTGCTTTACTGAGGTGAGTAGAAGCCTAATGCGAGGGAAATTTCCACAATCCATAAGGTCCCAGCTAGGACTCATGGTGGCAGTGGATGCATAGCATGAATTGGCCATTCTTTGTGATCAGATTGGTGACTACCCTGGTTATTATCAGAGCACCTTCATCCAGCAATAGTTGGGGAAGCTTGGGGAATCCTGATGAGAGGAGAGAGAAGAATAATTGGAGACAGCAGTTTTACGAACATTGTTAGAAAACAAAACAAACAAAAACAAAACCCCCACAGAAACCACTAGGCTAGCTCATGGGAACTCACAGAGTCTGAACCCATAATAAGGGAGTCTTCATGGGACTGACCTAGGCCCTCTGCATGTATGTAACAATTGTATAGTTTGGTCTATATGTGGGACTCCCAGAAATGGGGCCAAGGGATGACCCTAGTTTATTTACCAGGTAAACTATTCCTCAAGGTGCATTGCCTTGCCTACCCTGAATACATGGGAAGTTTCTTGGTCTTATGGCAACTTGATAAATCATACTTTGCTGAAGCACATTGAAGGCTTGCTCCTTTTTGAGCAATTATGTAGGAGGGGTGGATTGGGGGCCAGAGGGGAGGAGTGGGAAAGATGGAGAAGATGGAAGAATGGAATGGACGGAGAAGATGGAAGAAATGCTAAAGTCGGGGATGTAAAATAAACAAGAAACAAATAAATAAAAATCAAGACATGCTTTTAAAAATTCAAAAACAAAACTAGCCAAATAAAATGTAGGAATCTAAAATCTTTGTGGTGGGGGCATTTTAAGCAGCATGGAACAATGAAACTTACATGAGAACTGAAAGGATAGGAAATGTTTATACTTGCTGCATGATTATTCCAGTCTGAATGCTCCAGTCCTGTAGTGAGTGTGGTTCTGCTCATTATACGAAATTTAATGGCACTGTGTTTTTTTAGCTCTCTTTAGATGTGAGCATCATCTTCAGCAGAGGATAGGGAAAAATGACAAACATCTCTAGACCTTGCCAGAAGGTTCCCATGTTTACTCCTTCTGAGAAAATTCAGATCTTTGCAATAGGACAGGCACTAATAAGGATTGCAAGAACACAATGACACATCTTTTACAAGAGCATAATTCATCTTTGCCCACTCTTTCATTTGGCTAAACATGAGCTTGTGTTTTTTTTAAGGGATTTTTTTTTTATTATGGCTCAGTTTGGAATGTATGATCACCAACAGATCCCTTATAATGTCTGTCCCATGAGGAATCTGGTGGGTAGATTTTAGAAAAAATCGAAGATCAAAGCAAAGGTCAACCCAATCATTAGCATTCAAGATTGAAAACTCAAGGAGAATCTACTCAGAAATTTCTGTTCCACCAGTCATTCCCAAGCAACCAAATGGAATTTTAATATTAATTATAAATGCTTGACAAATAGTTCAGGCTTGCTACTTTCTAACTTTTACATTTAAATTAACCCGTATCTGTTATTTATGCTTTGCCATTTGGCTTGATAACTTTTCTCAGTAATACATGTCTACTTTGCTTTTCTCTGCATCTAACCACTACTCCTCTGACTCTGCCCTTCTTCCCAGCATTCTCTGTTTGGATCTCCCCCTACCTTTTCCTATCCAGCTATTAGACAAACAGCTTCTTATTTAACCAATCACGGTGACATATATTCACACTGTATAAAGGAATATCCCACAGGAGAGCCATGGAGAGGGCTAAAGAGCAACCTCAGTTCTCTCCTAACCCAACTTCAGTTTAAAAGCATAGGTCTATTCATAGGGGACAGAATGATTCACATCATGATGACAAATTATAGTAGCCATAGCTGAAAGTGAATCCATCTCAGATACCACATTCAAGAACATCTCTGCTGTACTTTCAATATGAGCACATATATGCATGACCATGCATAAATCTTTCAAAGCAAACTGAAAGAGAAGTATCCTATAGGTAAAGTGCTTAGATAACCAGAACAGTATAACAGAAACTCCTGGTTTTTAGGTCACCTGAAGGTCTCACTCAATAACTGAACTTCACCTTAACAAGACAATAATGACTTTGGTATTTCTATGAGAAGCAGATATGTGAGAGCATGCACGCTAGGAGACACAGGCTGCCCTTTCCACCACAAAACCCAATTCAATTTATTCTTCATCTGTATATATGTTTCTTTATGATTTTTACACAATACTGAAATATATCAGCATTAATATTTGAGGACTGCCTAACACAGAAAGATCACACGTAACTCCAAGACACATAGAAATAGGACCTATGAAAGAAACGTTCAGAAATTACAGCTTGATGTTGGAAAGGTATATTCAACTCCAAACCTAGCTACTTTCTTTCCCACCTCAGGATTTCTTTGAGTCTAGGAGTGAATTCTTAGCAGCGGGTGCCATAGATCACCTTGGCCCAATGAACCACAAAATCTGTTCCAGTGTGTGGCAACCTCAGTTGATAAACTGTAAATGCAAAGAAGCAGAAAATGAGTTTTGCATCTGCACTTCATCAGGCAAAGTCAGGACTGTTTAGTAAGTCCAGTCCATAAGCACTGACTTACACAGAGCAAAGTGTGATGCCCACATTTGACAATGAGACCACAGTTGGGCTTAACCTGCATAGACTGCCTGACTTTTTCATCCTTAGAAATGTGGAAGTTATCCATCTTTTTCCATGTGTAAGATTCACACACACACACACACACACAATATAGTACAGACCTTTTCTATTATGAATGTAAAGTTCTTCAGTGGAGTGTAGAGCATTTTAACACCTCTTCATCCTCAGAGCTCTGCTAAAACATTAATTTCTTTTGGCAGAGAAAGAAAGGAGCCAGGGAGCTTCCAGTCAGAGTAATTTCTGCATCTTTCACATGCTAACTACCCAGTAAGTCTTGGTTCTATATTTGCCATAATACCCCCAAGACCTCTTAGCTACAGAGGTTGACTATTCATATGGACCAATCTTATCTAGACAGGACTCACAAAGTAAAACTAGAGGACATTCCACCTTGGATACATTTCAGGAGATATAATAGCCTCACGAGTACTGGGATGAAATACCATGTTAGGGTCCCACTATATAGTTAGTCTTTTTTTTGTGGCAAGCCTAGCTCTATAGGACCTCATGATCAGCATAGAGACAGCCATTCATAACCTCTAGTGCAATGAATATGCTTACCTGCCTCTGAAAATTGCATCTCTACCTTCAGGAGACAGACACATCTATAGTGGGAAATGGTTGGTTAGGTTAGGACAGGCATAAACAGCCACCACACTGAAGTGGAATAGGTAATTCCTTGTATTTTATTTTTACACTAATTTTGAGAGATCTAAGAGTGATTTTTCTCTTGCATACATTTACATAGTTACTATTTTAGTCAATATCAAGTTCACTAGACCAATCAGAACATTTGTATCCAAAAATACGCTCTGTGGCAATTGTATAAATCAAGAGATCATGGAAATGTTGAAGTGCAAAGTGACTGTCAATACTGCCAGTGCAAGGCAGGCTCCGTTGCTGCTCAGTCATCATTCCACACTGATAGTATTTTCAATTATAATATTTTATGTTTATGTGTTCATTTTACTCACAGATTTTTGCATGAACCACAGAATTGACTATTTCTTTTACTCTCTCTATATTGTCTCTTTTATTTCTTCTCCATCTGAAAATGCCTTCTTCTATTTCCTCTGAATGCTGGACATACTTTCAGCTATAAATATACTCTTAGCTTCCAGGGAGTCAGTACTATAGCAGGAATCTTAAAGTTTGTTATTATGAATGTGTTAAGTTCAAAATGATCATGAGAACTGCTCTTCAAAAACTTCAAGTGTTTTCTCTGAAACTATCTAGTCTTTGAATTGCATAAAACAATGTAGGCCATGCTGTCAGGTTCAATAAAACTTGAACTTGGTTAATTTCTGATGGGATTACTAATAAATTTGAGGGCAACCATATAATAAAATTTTAAATATGGGAAATTATTTTACTAAGATTTTTTTCCAAAGAAATAATGATATACAAAATAGAGAAGAATAGTACACTATTAATTCAATGTAGTATGTGGAAACTATCTTAAGTCCAGTAAGAGAATTATAAATGAGTTTGAGTTGTAAGAAAAGCTGCTGAACAATAATTAGAATTATACTATCTAAAAACAAACTCAATACAATGAAAATCATTTATTATCAAACAATGAGTGGAATAGGCACAATTATACTCTTACTATATTTTATGAAATGTATGCATAGACAGATACTGAAAGGAAGTTATCTCTCTTTTAAAAATGATCATGACCAGAGTAGTAAAATTTTTCTGGCCTGGCCTAGCCCCGAGATCTGCACCAGCAGCCCCAAATAATCACACAAAGTCTTATGTTAATTACACTCTGTTTGGCCTATAGCTCAGACACATTACTTGCTAACTTGTACTCTTAAACTAACCCATGATAAGTCAAGTGGCTTAGTATCTTTTCTCAGAGTAGCATTTTTTTCTTTTCTCTCTTTCTGTCTGCTTGTCATTCTGCTTTGTTCTTCCTCTTCCTAGAGTTTTCTTAATCTGGTAGTCCTGACTATACAAAAGCCATGGGATTTTGAGTCAATTTCTTTTCCATGGTCTGTGTTGTTCAGCAATGCTCAACATCCTTGAAATTCTGCAGGACGGGAAGTATGGAGGCGATATTGCATCACATCACACAGCTTTCTCAGCCATTGAGAATAAGCTAACTGAGCACCCTAGTACTACTGGAGCATGTCTAATATTTGGGGTCCTACTGACCATGTGATGTGTGGAAGAGCCTCACATGAGGAAGAGTCAGGACAGACCTGGGATCAGTGTCCCTGATGTAGTGAAGGTGCACTTTGAGAAGGTAGAGCTGCAGGCTTAAGTATGTGCAAAGGCTGCTGCATCACAGAGCCCTAGGGTGACTCAGTTTCCACATCTGGCAGAAGGGATTACAGCAGCATTAATCCCACACCAGAGTCAAAGCAGGGATGGGACAAGCTGTGTGCAACGCTCAGCCTGGGGCAGGGCTGGAGTCAGAGAACCACACACATGAATAATTAGCATGCTACGCACACACACACACACACACCACACAAACATACACACATAAACACACATACACACCACACATACAAACATACACACATACAAACCACACATATAAACACATATACAGTAATCAAACACACTCATACCATACACACATATACCATATACATACCACACACATAAACACACACAACACTTATACACGCACCATACACACCATACACACACCACACATGTACACATATCACATGAAAATACACAGCATACATACATACACACACACCACACGTATACAGACTACACATGCAAGATACACATACACACATACTACCCACACACTACACACAAATATACACTACACCACACACACACACACCATTGCAAAGTCAAGAGGAAATAAAAAGATCACTAAGGAGGAAAACATGGAGTGAGGGAGAGATGGTCCATGTTCTTATATTTAGTTTATTCTTGCTAGTTAAGTAGTGTGAACGCTGAGTGTAACCATGCTGATGAGTGGATCCCCTGCTTTCCTATGCAGCTTCATCACCATCCTCAGAGGCAGCCTAGTTGTAAAAATGCTGTGTTCTTTCCTAATTCACTAGTGTAGCCCCATCATAAGCCTTATTACAATCATTATTTATGTATGTATTTATGGTATCAGGGCATGTCACAGCACAGCACATGTGTAGAGGTCAGAGGAGAGCTTGGAGGAGTCAGTTCTTTGTTCTGCCATTTGAGTTTCTTTCCAGCAACACATTCAGTTGTCAGAGTTGACACAGGTACCTTTTCCCACAGAGGCATTGATTCCTGCATTTCCAGTCACTGTTTTTGACACACCATAATACTTGGATTTATTGTACATTCATTTGCACTTCTGTTCCTCTGTTTCTCCTGTTTTTCTTTCTTTAAAGAAAAGCCGATATTAAATATTCAGATGGTGCGTTGAGTTCTCTGTGATAAAAATGGAATCTTGCATTGCTTACACCATGTGTGTTTCAGTGAAGATACCATTGCCAGCACTTCATTCCAATAGATAAAATTGACAGACAGTTAATGTGGCTTTCCACTATTTTGCTCTGTCTTCCATGATGTTGCATTAGTGGAGGATAGCCCAGTATTTTTTTTTTTGTTTGGTTTGACATCTTAGCCTCATTGATCAGATCCTTCCTTGCGCCAATAGTTTTCTCAGAATTCTATCTCTACCCCCTCATTTTGTTTTATGTCATGAATTCTCATATCCAGTTAGGAAGGATAGAAAATGCACGTGAATCACTTGAGATTGACTTCCATGCTAATACATGCATATAAGTATATAATGTGACTTTGTGGACACGTCTTTGTATGTGTACATGTCTCCCAGTCCCAGTCCTACATGTACTGGGTTTCTTAACTTCAATATCTCTCTCAGGTGGCCATGTTTATACTTGTGGAAGCTTTACATCATGCTTGTTTAAAATATGTCTCTTCTTCTTTCATAACATCTCTGCTCCTCTTGGCTATAAGACAAAACCACTGGCCCTTCAAGGTTGTCCAGAATCCTCTTACATTGCTTTCTGCTCTTACTATTTTCTAGTGTTCTAGTGAGCAACATAGATCTGTATGTTCATTTCTTATTTATTTGTTTCTGGTTTGGGCTTCCTTTACCTTTTGCAGATTAGAAGAATGGGCACCAGAGGACTCTTTCCTAGCCTTGTGTAGTGGAGAGATTCCATGGAGTGGTTTAAATTGGGTGGATGTATTTCACAATTTATGGCAGGAGGTAAGTAAAAAGCAAAATCTTTTTGAAGCCTTATGCCATCCCCTGTCTTAAACTTGCACCAAGAGTGCCTAGAGTTCATCTCTGGATAAAGTCCCTCCATATTTCTGCCATAAAAATCTGCACAGGCTGCTCTTGACTTATACCTTTCTAATTACATATTGTGTGTCCATTCCATCACACTTTTAGCACCACAATCAATTTATTCATTATCATGGTAAAGTTTGTTTGAAAATCTGGTGTTAGCACAGCAGCTAACACTACTGAACAGTACAGCAATTGATCATTCTTATAAGTTCAGTTTAGCACTTCAAATGTGTTATTCTTAATGGTCATTTTAATAAGGATGTGAAGCTGATCAGTTGTCTAACTCTTGTTCTGTTAGACTTTTGTCTAAGGTGCAGGTTCCCAAAAGTCCTATCTGGAATAGGGGCTTCATTTTAACTTATCTTGATTACAAGGGCCCTGTGCAATTCCCATCATATCCCTGGTTTCCATCACAATTCTGAGGCCTCCACTTATGTTCAACTATACTTAAATAACATATAAATATATACTTTATGTAACTTTTTGGATACTGACAGATGTGTCCTGCAAGTATATCTGGACTTCAATAAAGATATAGCTAATTTATCTCACTATTTGTAGATGTACACACTAGAATGGGTTCTTTACCAGCATACAAACATTGCTGGACCCAGAAGCCTCCAATTCACTATTATAAAGACAGACCAGGGTTGGTTAAAAGAAGAAAGTTATTCCTACCAAGAATAGGCACCAAATAGTCATTTGCAGACCCAGTGCCAAAGAAGTGTGATTCTCTCAGAAGTCCTCACATGATTCCAATGGGAAGACAAGTGGTACAAGGTGATGGAGATTCAGATATAAGTCTGGTGTAGAGATGCCCATTTCCACTCTCAGCGCTTGAGAGGCAGAGTCAGATAAGTTTCAGGCTAGCCAAGGATACATAGTGAGACTATCTTTCAATACACAAAATAAAACAGTGATTCTGCTATCATTCAGTGATAGTCTGTATAGGCTTCTAAACAACAGTACAGCTTTTGGTCCATGTGCCAAAACATGTATGTTATGCATTTAAAACTAGAAATGTTTGTTTTTAAAAAGTGGGGAAACTGCAGATTGACTGGAGAGGATATTGAATTTGAATCTTACATTGTACTGGACATAATATAAGCATAAAGTGAAACACCTCTAGGAAAAAACACAGAGAAACTTATTCCTCTGCTGAATAACTCAGATTCTGTTTAAGAGCTAAAGACATGCTATGTTCAGATGGACCTGTGAAATGGACGGGATAAGAAGACAGGGGGCAATGGTGCTGGGACTATTGTGTCTCTGCTGCTGATTGCTTTATAAGTCATCCCAGTGGGTGCTCACATACCCTTCTGGATCTATCTATTGCCTATTAATCATTCATTGAGTCATATAGATTTGCTTGTTATGACAACCCAAACAACTCTTGCCTCAGATTACAAACTGCACTCAAGGCCATGCAGGGTTGTGAGTGAACTTTATGAAAAAAGAACAACATGGCTATGGCATGCCCATTTTCTCTGTTCAATTGTTTCTCTGCCTTCCCTTATCTTTTGCCTCTTTGTTACCTGTTCCAACACCAAGAATAAAAACTTTTTCCTCTTCATCCTCATATTTCACTGTATGGTTTTTCTTAAAATAAATAACTATTGGTAACAATGACTACAAAAGTGTGTGTTGAATTAGTGTGCTGGTTAGTTTCATGTCAGTTTGACACAAACCAGAGTCATTTTGGAAGAGAGAATCTCAGTTGAGAAGATGCCTCCACTAGAGTGGGCTGTGGGCAGGCCTGTGGATGTTTTCTTGATTAATGATTGATGTGGGAGAGCCCAGCTTGCTGTTAATCTTGCCAGCCCTAAGCTGGTGGTCCTAGGTGCTATACAGAAAGCAGGCTCAACAGACTGGTAGGCAGCATTTTTAATGTCCTCTGCTTCAGTTCCTGTTTCCAAAATTCTGCCTCGTGTTCCTGCCCTGATTTTTCTCAGCAATGGATTGTGATATGGAATTGTAAGGTGAATGAGGTTGAATGAAATACACTTGTTTTCTTCCCAACTTTCTTTTGGCCATGATGTTTTATTACAGCAATAGAAATCCTAATTGAGACAATTAGTAATTCAAATTTCCTATACTGACCTGATCAAGATGGATCTCTGACACCTAAGACAAGGTGGGCGCTGTGGAAGGGGTGATGAGTTTTGGGATGTATGCTTTCTCATCCCCATACACTTACTGCTGCATGTGACTGTTCATCAATGGGTGAAGCCCTAGACACACCCCACACACAAGATCATTACCCACCACAGGTGCACTGGATGTCATTTCTCCACTTACACCAACAGCAAGAGAACAGTCTGTTTCATTTCAACTTTAATTCAAATGTTCCTTGGACTCAGATCATTTCAGCATAAAACACCAAAGAAAGAAGCCACAAGGCAATTTCCATTCAGTGTATTGCTTGATAGCATCAGAACAGATGGGAAGAAATACCCTCATCGCTTCCTTATGGTGCTCGGGAAATGAAACATGAAGACATCATCATGAGATGAGTTCTGTAATTGCAGACAGTTTGGATTGCTCTAACAGTTGGGCAAACACTTCTCACAGCTTCTTTTTGCAATGGGGCTCCCTCGCTGGTTGTTAATCACTGATCTTTATTGCAGGCACCGCACACAGGGTTTTCTCTGTGCACTGGTCTTCTCTATATTTCAAAGTTGTTATTGAAACATTTATTTCTGCCTTGCCAAAGACTCATTTTGAATCTTCCAGTGAGAAAATCACCTTTGCTTCTCATTGAAAGTCTAGCAGGAGCATCCAACCTTTAAATATTGCAATGTGACATTGTCTTCTATAAATGGGCATGGCTTCACTGGGAGCTATCCTAATATGCATGTAGACTTAGGGCTACAAGTTAAATGTGCTTGTAAAGGCCAGTCAGGAAATCTTTGAAAGACACTTCTGTCCTTGAAGTGGCATTACTACCTGTTCTTTCCAAAGTCACCTTATGACATTCCTCCATTCCTTACCATATACACAGAGACACCTCATCACTAAGTAAACTATAACTCATCTCTTTTCTACACAATGAGGTTTTTTTTAATTACAGAGTATTTAAAAAATACAAAAGCATAAAGAAAAAATCCAAATTAACTGCAGTTATTGGTGGAAGCATTGTTGGGATTACAAGTTTCAGTGTGAACCATCCTTCATAAGCACATGTATTTGAGTACATGGTCTCCAGCCAGAGGTTCTATTTTGGAAGGCTGTAGAACCTAGTTCTAGCTGGTGAGAGTGAATCACTAGGAGTGTGCATTGATGATTACACCTACCTCAGGGTAAATTACAGGTTGCATTCCGATTAACATGATATGAGAAGCAGACTCATAATCCTGTCAATGCTGACAGATCACTCTCACCAGTGTACATTAACAGCATACTGGACATAACCTTCTGAAACCATATGATGGAATGTATTTTTAAATTAAAATATAACTACATTTTCCTATCTTTTTATTCACTCTTCCGTTTTCTTCTCAAATTCATAGCCTCTTTTCCTTTAGTTGTTGTTACATATGAATGGATAAATATCTAGTGCAACTTTTGAACTGAGTTAGTGTTGCTTAGATGCATGCATAAGATTTCAGGACTGACCACTTGGTACTAGGTAACCAGTTAGAGGGCTCATCTCTGTGGATGGCTAATTTCCCTTCCTCTTAGCATTACTTAGTAACTCATAGCTCTTTGACTAGGTATGAGGTTATGAGATTTCTCCATTCTGTGTTACCATGTCTATATGTTCAGTTGATGCTATTGTTCAGTTATCATGAGTGGAGCCTCCCAGTCATATCTAGACAAAATTGAGCAACAGACTTTCTGCTTTCCAAGTTCTTACAGTCTTTCTGCCCCCTCTTTCTCAATGTTCCCTAAGCCTAGGGTGCTGGAGTTATGTGGTAGATGAGATGTACCTATCAGGAATGGCAGACCACAGTCTGTAATGTAGTATGAAGTTTCTGGCCAATTCTAAGCCCAAGGTCTAGATCCACAGTCTCTTAGTCCCAATGAATCATACAACATCTTATATTAGCTACAAGCTATAACTATATTACTAGTCTATGCTTCAGGTATATTACTTGCTACCTCTTACTCTTAAACTAACCCATTATTCTTATCTTGTTTAGGCTTATATCTTGTAACATTTCACAGAATAGCATTCTTGTCTTCTTTCTTCTGCATCTGCTGACATCTCTGCTCTGCTCTTATGCTTTCCAGAATTCTCCTATTCTTCTAGCCCCACTCTGGCTTTCTGTCTGCCTTCTGGCCAATTAGCATTTTATTAACCCAATAGGAGTGGCAAATATTTACAACATACAAAAGCATAATCCTACAACATTTTTCCCTTTTTTCTTTTTTAAAACAAGAACTACAAATCTAATTTCCTTTGTATAGCTTTTTTCCTGACCATTATATATAACAAATTATAATCAACACTCTAAGCATAAACAAACATCCATAATTCATTTTTTGGAAATGTGAGTTTAGTTTCCTTAACTACTTCCTGCTGATTGAGGGTGCTGGAAATCTTATGGCGATCTTAAGAAAATTTAGTATTATAGACAAGTAACTCCTGACTGAAGTATTTTGTGAATCTGGGATATATCAGTCAGTCTCTTTGAAGCTGTTCTAAATGCAGAGCTCAGAGGAAACTGCAACAGAGGTGCTCTGAAATGTTGAATCACCTGGGGCATTTGTTACTATCAGAGATGTTTTTCAAGAGATTATCCTCAATCAAGCCTCATTTTTTTTTTAACTTGAAATGAATCCACAGCCCCTCATTTTCAGTGAAAATAAATAAATAAATAAATATAATATCTTTCCAAAGTAACATATTATTTGACTTAAATTTTAAAGTCAAAGTATTTTCAAAATATGTAGGTTGGATTAATTCAGCAGCATCTGTAATCAAATGTTTCTTGTAACTGTTACTACTTTCTCAGCAGTCAAACAATTCAAAGACATGTAATGTACAATATCTAGACTCTTTGTATTTTCAGCATATAATATCTAGGCTCTCTGTTTATTTTCCATCTGTATGTAACACATACATATATGTATATCTTATTTTATTTTCTTTTTTAAGAAATTTCTCTATCCTTTTTTACTTTTCCTTTCATCTCCTAAGCCTATGTATACTTTTAAAAACACTGTAAACCATTTAGAGAGATTTTTTCCTTTAGTCAGAGTCTGTCTTTACAGTATTTCTCTCTTTTTCTGTCTGCACTTTTAATCTACTAAGGTGTGGTTAGGATTAAAGGTTTGGTTTAGGCACCTGGCTTGCTCCATCCAGCTCCTTAGTCTAACTTTATAAAGAGTTTAGCTTCATAGCAGAGGTTCTGACAGGAATCACATTTACCACCTCAAGACTGAGAAATTTAAGGTTTATATTGCCATCAAATAGAACATGACCACTAACTGCTCATGAACTCCATTTAAGTATTTGGCAACAGGACCTCTTAAAAGAGCCCAGTTTTTGCCTCTAAAGCTGAGTCAGGAAGCATCTCTTCAGGGAGCTGCAACTCTGCTTGGTGATAGCAAACAGAGCCCTCCTGAGAAAATGCTGTTACTAAGAAGACATCCTTGACTCTGTTCCCTTTTTGTCTGTAAAAACAGAAACTTAAAACTGTAATATGCAGCTTGTGCTTGTGCTGAGGCTCTGGTGAAACTTTGGGAACCGACCATGTTGCAGCTTAAGCTGTACACCACAAGCCCAACATTTGGTAGTTGGCTACAGGCTACTCTGTACTGAGACCCACTTAAGAGCCACAACTATAAAGTTGTGGTTGTTTGCCCCATTTCTGTGTTCTAGAACCCATTTTAAGCTTTTTCAGGCTTTATGTGGGTGTACATGTTCCACACTGGAATACCACTTGTAGTTGGAAGTTTCTGACACATCATAGGCTCAAGATCCAGACCCATGGTCTCTTAGTCCCTATAAATCACACTAAATCTTATAATCAATGTAAGTTATTTTGTCTATGGCTCAGGATAACTCTTACTCTCTTACTCTTAAACTAACCTATCATTCTTACCTTATTTAGACTCATATCTTGGAGCCTTTCTCAGAGTGGCATTCTTGTCTTCTTTCCTCTGCATCTGGTGGCATCTCTGCTCTGCTCTTATGGTTTCAAGAATTCTCCTATTCTGCTAGCCCCACTCTGACTTTCTATCTGCCTTCTGACCAATCAACATTTTATCAAACCAATATGAGTGGCAAATATTTACAATATACAAAAGCGTAATTCCACAGCACTGTTGTTTCAGCATTTTGACCAGTTGTGATTTTTGTTTTGTTTTGTAATGGACTCCATCACTGCAAAGAGAGACTTCATTAATGAGGGTATGAGAGCTGAACTTATCTGTCGGTACTATATTTAGAGTGTGAGTTGGGACTATGTTGTCTTGGTAAAGTGGCAGTAGTACTAATGGATAGTAATTTTTTAACATGTTTTGTCCCCTTTTATGCAGAGTTTTTATTCTCACGTACAAAGCCATCCCTGGAAATTATAGCAGCCTATGAGGAGAATGAAGATGCATCAGGGCAATGCTTTTGTTCCTTAAATATTGAATATAGACTATAATTAATATGCTTCATCTTAACTAGCCACATTAAATTTTAATTTGGAGTCGGCACATGTATTTTATTTGTATCTGGTTATTTGGCATGCATTCATAAGCACACATTTTTGTAAACTTGTCCTAAATACCAAATTTTCTCTATTTTCATAGCAACAACCCTCCCTCTCCTTTCAGGTTGGCGTATTCCTGACTTGCAAATGAAGAAATTAGCTAAATATCATAAATTTAAAATGTCTTAGGATTTAGTATTTTATTCTTCTAACTATAAGATACAGAAAATCATGAAACTCAGAATTTGAGTTTCTATGTCCAGAAACATAGCCTTCTGCTCCCCCTCTTAGAACATCATCTCACTTGGAGGAACTTTGGTACAGACTCAATGAAGCTGTGATGTATGTAGGCCATGTAGGATGAACACTGGGCTAGAAACACTTTACTTCCTGATGGAGATCAATGGGACCTGGTGCAGACTGTGTGCATGACTAAAGTTACAACTTTTGTTTTGTGTCTCTTCCAAATATTGTTAATTTTTTAATATCCAGTTCTTACCTATATGTACCTTTACTGGCAAACTATCTTTTCAGAAGAAGCCACAATTAAATAAGGTTATTAGGATGGACATGAACATTATTGGTATTCTAAAGAAAGAGAGAGACATCAGCAGTCACCCAGGAAGAAATGTGAAAATGGATGTAGCTCGAACTCAAATTGGTCATAATAAAAACCTGATTCCACCCAAAGACTCAAATTTGTACCCCAAAAGCTTAGCTGAACTATGTTCATATCAGCGTTATTTGTAATAGCAAGAACCTGGAAACAACCTAGATGCCCCTCAACTGAAGAATGAATTAACAAACTGTGGTACATCTACACAATGAAGTACTACTCAGCAGAAAAAAAAAAAAAAAGACATCTTAAAATTTGCAAGCAAATGGATGGATGTGGAGAATCTCCTCCTTAGTAAGTTATCACAAGCCCAGAATGATAAGCATGGGATGTACTCACATCAGTGGACTTTAGAAAAAAATCAAAGAACACCTAAGCTGCAAACCACAACCACTGAACAACTTGGGATGTGAAGAAACTTAAGAGAGACATCCAGGGATTCCCCTAGGAAGAGAAAATAGAGAAGATCTCCTTAGCTAATTAGGAGCATAAGGAGCTGCAATCAAGAAGAAGTGAGAACAAATCATGAGAGAAGGGGAGGATTGAGTGAGAGGATCAACAAGGAGGGAGAAAAAAAAAAGAGATGGAGATCTTAATAAAGAAAGCCAATGTGGGGCTGGAAAGAGATCAGGTACTAGGGAAACCTCCAATAACTCAAGGATGTCCCTGGCTAGGTCTCCAACCAACAGTGAAGGTGTTGCCTAGACTTGACTTCTTCTATAATCAAATGAATAGCCACCCTAAGTGTCATCACAGAACTTACATCCAACAGTGAATAGAGGTAGAGGCAGGGATACATAGCTGAGCACTGGCCTGAGTTCCTGGTCCAGCTGAGAGTGAGGAGGAGAGTCTATATGAGCAAGGGGATAGGGATGATGAGGAAAATTCTCACAGTGATGGCTGACTGAAGCTCTAGGGAGCTCAATGAATCAAGAACGGCCACTAGGGGAACCATCAGGAAAATGAACTAGGCCCTTCAAGGATGTGCAACTGTCCACTGACATCGGCAGTATGAGGAGCCTCAAGGTGGGCGGGGATCAGACTGTGTTTCTGTGCATGGACTGGCACTTCGGAGCTCTTTCTTTTAGAGGAACACTTAACCCAGTCTTGACATTAGGAAGAGGAAATTGGACTGAGCCACACAGCTAAATAAGATAGGTTAGATTAAGAGCAAGCGCTAGCAAGTTATATGCCTGGGCCCTAGGTCAATCAGCAGAAAATTAACGTAAGCATCTGTGAGTTTCTGTGGAACTGTGTGTGTTTCTGTGGGTCTGTGGGACTGCCAGATTGCTGGTGGAACCTCTGGTCTAGGCCTGGAAAGTCCGAGCCAAAAGCCTTGTACAACAAATGCAGCCCAACTTGGGTAAAATAAACCCACATAAAGCCATAGAAAACTTTACAACGATTCTAGAGCACAGAAATGGAGCCAAAAGCAGCTTCCAAGTTGTGCCTCTCAAGTGGGCCATGGTAAAGAGACTGAGTGGTATATGGGATTAAATTACAAAATGATGTGTTTGCTGCATGCAAATTAAGATGCAACAAGGCCGGTTCCTGAGCCTCAATAAGGAAGGAGCTGTATATGGTGGATTTAAGGTTTCTGTTCTCACAGGCAAAAGGGAACAGAGTCAAAAATTGATTCTTAGTAGCAGCAGAGTTTTCTTGGAGGCAAGCAGAGGCTTGGCTTTTTTAACTGAAGTTACCTGATTCAGCCTTAGAGGCAAAATACTTGTGAGTCTTTAAATAGCCTCTGCTGCCAAATACTTAAATGAAGTTCATGAGCAGCAGATAGATGGCAGTGCTTTACTTGGTGATTATACAGACCCTAAAACTCCCAACAGTGGTAATTGTGTCTGATAATTAGCTAAAAAGCTAAACTGTATGATGGTAGACTAGGAGCTGGGTGGAGCCAGCCAGCTGCTCTAACTCTGCCTTTAATCCTTAGCTATAGCTTGGCAGATTAAGCAGCAATTAAAGGTTTCATCTGGAACTTCAACTTTCCAGATTATTTGTAGTGACTTTTGGTGACTGATGATGGACTTTTTCTCATTTATTCCAGTGTGCCTAACCTGTGGGCTCTACTAAAGGGGAAAACTAATAGAGCTAGCAGTAGAAATTGTGTTTCTCTGATTATTTTACCCAAATTATCTCCTTTGTTTGTTTATTAGCATTCTTCTTATTAGACTAGTTAAAATATTGATCACAATGATTCATGCTTGAAAGCAAATTCAGAAAAAAAATGCAATCATGCCTCCTTAGAGATTGACAGGCTCCATTCATAGATGCTAAGGGATCATCTGGACCCTCAGATTTCCTAAGGTACATCAATCAATTATTCAATCATCAATCAATCAATCAATAAAATTAAAATCATAACTATGAAAACAACAAACTAACACACACACAAAAAAAACGAAAACAAATTAAAAGACCTACGAATGTCTAGTTCATTTCATACCCAAAAATAATCCATTCTAGATGTTTCCATGTTAGGGCCTGCCACTGAAGAGTACACAAGGGGATAGAAATGCATTTAAACACTGGATTAAAAGAAGCTGAATTAGAAAAAGCTGGCAGGAAAATACATACAGTATTTCTCATTCTCAGGTGTGGATGTGCTTCTACTCTCCACACTGAGCCAATCATCTGTGGGATTTTTCTTATGCTGGTTTCTGCCAGCAGAGGCAAGTCCAGTCCTGATGGATGGGGAAGCCACTTGAGTGGACCGGAATGCAGCTCCATGGTCACAGTGGGGTTAAAATAACAGTTCAACGCAGACACTTCTCAGATAATAAAACAAACCATTAGGTTGAGAAAAGAATGTCAGTATGATGTACAGAGTCCCCAGAGGATCAATGCACTATAGATTATGAGAAATATAAAGAAAGTTCCCAGGTAGGGATGGGCTTTCAGTGTCAATCTGTGGGCTGGACACTGAGGTCACTCTCCCAGTATGAAGTGGGGCATTTGCACAAAGAGCCCAGCCTATGTCTCTCAGAGTTCAGAAAACTCTGTGCAGAACACAAGAAGCCTTGGGGTCATGCGTTTCTTTTCTAATTATTTCTCTGTATGTGAGAACCAATTGACAAGATTACAATAAGTGCAAGGACCAAGTGACCTAAAAATATGATTTTTCAATCTTTTATGCTTTGCATTAATATATATATTTCCAGTGCTCTTACACACAAAGCAACTGTCTGTATTGACAGTGGGCTATATGGGTCTTACTGTCAGTATTACCTGGAAAAATATGAAAATAAATTTTGCAGTTTTTACATGATCTCTATGAAAATTCCCCAGTCCCAAGATGGCTTTGTAACACACCATCCTCTCTAGCGACGGAAACTATTAACCTCTGCCTCAAGTACCAGCCTCAATGACTCAGACACATTCTCTAGGCCTTGGTGCCCTTCCTTCTGTCCGTGTGGAAAGGCCGTTCTTAAATGGTGGTATTATTATTTTTCTTTCTTTTTTAACAATGCAGTTAATTTGAGGATCTGATAGAAGCATACGTTAAGGGTCTTTGCTTAAGTTCCCATTTCTGTCACCACAAATGATTTCCCGTCTTTTGTTCCCTCCTCTCTAACCATAATCCCCTCGGCCTGGTTATTTGAGACAAGAGTAGATAAAGCTTCCCTTCATTTTCTTAAGTGCTCTTATCCAAGGGCCTGCTCTTCAAATGTGCTGAGTAACAGCATCTGAAGGGGGTTTTCCGAAGAAGCAGAGGTGTCCCGCAGGACAGCGGATTCTTATGCAGGCAGCAGCCATGCATCACTGACCACTTGGAGTAGGTGAACCGAATTCTGACCCTGCAGACTCCCAGGCTCCTGAGAATCCACTTTGGAGGCCAGAGTGCGGCCTCCAAATGGCCTTCCAGTTTCGGAGCTGGCTTGTTAGGATGGAGGCGAACTCTGGACCTTCTGGAGGGTCTTCACCATAGACTAGGGACTAAAAAAAAACCCAGTCCCTCTTTCAGACCGGATAAAACAAACAAACAAAAAGCAAAACCAAAAAAAAAACCAAAAAAACCAGAACAATCCTGTGTCCTCCAGCCTTGAAGGAGCTCTCTTGCTGTATTTCTTCCACTTGCACAAAGCAGCCCCGCTAGTGCATGCGTGGTGGGGAGCCACTGCTCTTGGAATCTACTGGAATGATCCTGCAGATTCAGCGCTGGGAAATTCGGGTAGTATTTCACAGTTGAGGAAGGGCTCCCTCCTTCTCTGAGCTCTGGCTCAGGGCTTTGAGTTGAAGACTGCAGCTTACACTGTCAAAACGCATGCTGATTTGATCCCTTTCTTAAAGGCTGGATCCTTAGAAAGCCGGCTCTGTTCCGTGATAAAGGACTATTCAGCGTGGGGTCTGACCCTGCAAGCAGGCATCCTCCCGGCCGCAATGGAGCGCTTCCACCCCCTACAGGCCGACAAGCGCAAGTGCGCCACTGACACGGGCGCGCACTCACTCTCCCTGCCGCTGTGCTGGTGAATTTATTTGTAGAAGCATGGCAGTTCCTGAGACAGGGAAGTACTGGTTGCCACTTTCCCCAACAAACCGGCATCACCAGCATCACAGCCTCTCCTACCCTCTTCTACCGTAGAGCAGAGCTTTACTCAGCTTCCAGCCGGGAATGAAGTTGTCATAGGCAGAAAGGAAAAGCAAACGGGAAACAGTTCTGAAGAAATGTGTGGTCTGTGTGATCAGTTGTACCAGAACGTTGCCAGCCTCTGAGCCCAATTCCAGAACTGATGCTGCCACCCCAATTTGTCAGTTTTGAACAAAGCAGGTCAGTGCAGTGTAGGCATGCAGGACACAGCAAAATTCTGTCCCCAGGAGCAATGAGTGAAGAACTACTCTTTGAGGCCAGGCTCAGACAAAGAGACACAGAGAGGTATTGAAAAGTACCAACTTCTGACTTCCCATGTTCAGCTGGATTTTGAAGGGCATCATTGTATGTATCCTCACCACCCTTCCACTGGACCTGAGCTTCCCTGAGCCATGTAGAGGGAGAGAAATGCATGGTCCTGGGACAAAGCAAGCCTTCCTGTGAGCATTCAGGATAGAAGTGGATGTCAGCACTCCCTATGGTCATGCTTTTCCTGAGTGTAAATAGGCTGTTTCCCCACCTCCCTACAGAATAGCACCAGCCAAGAGAACTTGAATTTGGCTTCTAACTAGAGAGAACTACATTTGTTGAGGAGCCAGAGAGGAACTACTTCCTCACAGCTTCCTGTGTGAAGGAGAAAGTGCTTAGCAGAGGCCAGAGTAGCCTCTGCAGAAACTTGCAGTTGACACAGGGAATCTGGCCCCAGACAGTGTGACAATAATTGTGAACAATGGCCCCACTAGGAAAAGCTTATCTTACAAGATTATAAGTGAACACATTTTATTTTTTTATCATCAAAATTTAAAATTAATATTTAGAAATCTGGAAAACTGTAGGAAATAAAAGATAAGCATTTCATTTCTGTCTTTACCTTGTATTTATCAAACAATGAGTGGTAATATCTGCATATTATTTGCAGGTGACTTTTGATGAATCTTCCAGAAGCCTCAGTGGTACTCAACTTAGGACATGTCAACCTGCAGGAGTCTCAAGAAAAACGGGGATTATCTAGAGAGGAGGGCATCTCCAGTACAGAGCATGATTATCATGTATACACACATATAACAGTATACACACTGTTGTTCCAGGAGCATTTTATTTTTCTTCATGCGCATGTTTATGTGTCTCTGTGTGTATGGGCATGTGAGTATAATGTCCACAGAGGCCAGAAGAGGAAGTTGGATACTGCAGATCTAGAGTGAAAGCTGTTGTGAGTTGTTCAACATGAATTCTTGGAACCAAAGAACTTGTACCATCAAAAGCAGTAGACACTCTTAACTACTGGACCATCTCCTTGGCCCCATCTACAGAGATTCATAGAGAGGCAATTTAAAGAGAAATATATGAGTTCCAGTGTTCACTTATAATCAAAATTTGATTTTTATTCATTAACTATAGACAACAACAACAATAAAAAAATTAGGAAAATACCTACATGCAGAAGCCCTGGCCAATTTGTTCAAGAATTTATGCAATTAAAGGTCTATAAAAAACAATATATAAAACACAATATAAAGCAAAAATATATTTTCCACAAACAAATTATGCCACTAAAGAATGACGGTATTCAAAATGCAAAGAACAGCTAAATAGAGTGTTTTATAGAAGCTGCAGGGGATTTTAATCGTGTTTCTTAGTAATCAGGGAACCCTATTTTTCATGGCTGTAAAAATGGCTTTCTATTTTAACCTCAGAGAACTTAAAAAAAAATTCTCCCAGATTCTTGGACCTGCTGAGAGTCTGCAAAAACCCAAACAAACATTAAATTTTCCTCACCATACACTCATTTTTTAAGAGTTTATGATAAAACTTTCTCAAGAGACAAATAATGCCTTTGCTATGATTTATGTAGGTAAATAAATATCTAAAATGCAAAGCTAAAGAGGGTCTGCCAGGAAACAGGGAGCATTCAGACTCTGGTAGTTCTTGCAGGAATAGCATATGCTGACCCTTATATATGGATATTTTAGACCATGTTAAGAAAAAAAAAAAAGGCCCATTTCCAAGTCTATCAATTGGACAGAAGCAGGAAGAATGTTTAAGGACACAACTGTAGACTCAGAACCAGAAGCCATAAACACTTGTGCCATGTCCTTGGAAGGCAGAGACAAGGACAGGCTTGGAATAAAAAGAATCATTGTTCAACTTCAAAATTTGTCTTAGCTGTGTCTCAACATACTTAACACAACTCATGGGAGTAATTGCTACTCTGTTTGAAGGGAATGGAGCATATCAATCCCTTCATTTTTTTATTTTTTATTTTTAGCTAGAAGAGGCAAGAAAATGCATATACCCCTTCACATTGGGTAACAGAGCAAAAGGGAGGAGACTGACATGATTTGACAGATGCATCACATAGTTTTATTTACCCTCAGCAGAGAAACAAAGAATGTTTAGTTCAAAATGAGTCAGGAGCTTAGCTGATTGTATGTCAAAAGAAACTACAAAACAATATGGCCACCAACAAGTGAATAAAGTGTCTCATAGGTCTCAGGAAAATGCATTCCAAAGTCCTGTGCCATTACACAAATAAGCAGTACTGTGTGTCATACAACCTGGCTGGAAATCTTCCCATAAATGGAATACCTCAAAATGGTTACCTTAAAATGTTGTAACCACTTTGGAAAATATTGATGGTTAATAGAAGGGTATATGACCCAGCTATTCTCTTAAAGGCCTCACAGTTCGTGCATCTACTCTGTCTAAAGCCTGTGTTCAGAACAGATACAGATCTGTAGCATTAGTAACTGCCTGAAGCTAGTAGACCTCATCTCAGCAGCCATAGAATAAATACAAATGCTATATGTTGTTTTTATCCTTCGAGTTGTTATGCAGCACTGTAAACAAATTAAATCTGCCATGTGAAATGATATGTAATGAATGGCAGAGATAATCCAGAAACAAAGTTCCTGAATTCTGACAAAGACTCTTGTCAGAGTCTATGAGATCAAAAGTCAGAAAAAATGGCTGTTAAATGAATCCATAGGTCCTGATAGACAAACAAAGTTTTCAGACCTTGGGTTTTCAATATAATTATGGAAACCTTGCCCTGAGCAATGATGATGTTGGTGCATGTCACAGCTTATGTGTGTCAGCCACAGTTTCAGATTGTGTCCTGTCTGTAAGGGTTTCCATAGGTCCATCCAGCCCATGTTGATTTTTTGGTAGCTTGCCAGTGTTCTTATCCTCAAGAGCCAAAGATCAGGAACATCTTCATTAAAAATGTTGACAGAATCTTATCTAGCTCTTCTTATTGGATGATATGATCTTTCTTTCAAAGGCAAACTGACTGAGGACAAGGCACAGAAAACATCCTCTAGGGTAAGTCCCAGGTTCAGGTAAAGTCAACATTCTTCAAGTCAGATTCCACAGAAGACCAGCAATCTAAACTCTCTTCCTGCATACAGAGGCCATCTTATTATGGAATTCTGGGAAGTCACTCACCTTAGTGAATGGAGTATCAGCAACATTAGCATTTCAGCTCCTGGTCACAACCTCCCACTTAAGCTTTGTGGAGCTAAAGGAAAGAGTTTGAAGGACAGGACAACACTTAGCATCCTGCCTCTCAGAGACTGGGCTGAGTGTGGATCCTTTAACTTATTCCCGGTAAGAAAGGCAAAGGGAGGCTCTTGTTTCAACCATGATAGCAATTACAAAAGGTACTTGGACTTCACCAAGGGCAGAGAATCTTTGAAGAGCTATCATACAGACCATTTTATTACTGTGTTTTTCTAAGAAATCCTAACCCCTGTTTGCCCAGAGTTAGCATTTTTCATAGCTCTGTAAGTGAACGCTAATAGACACTTATTATTTAAATTGTGTGTAACAGGCCTGTTCAGACTGATCACCTTCTGAGTCAGTCAAGTAATGATTTTGATTCTTTTTATTGAATTGACATGTTTTTGGCAGGATCCAATAAGCTCCTTAACTGACATGTCAGGATGTCCTGGTCCGTGCCAGGCAATTTGCTATGGATTTCATCTCTTTTTTTCTCATTAAGTTTTAATGAATGGATTGAGGGTAAGGAGGTGATATTTTCACTCATTGGCCACTGTACAGGTTAGGATTGTGTTAGAGTGAATATAATAGAGAAAAAACTAAACTAAGGTATGAACATATCAGGGGCTTTTCCTCCTTCCAATTTGAGAAGTCTAGAGACTGTTAGTCCAATATCGTTCTGGTCTCTTACCTTAGTAAGTGACCTAGTCTCCACCTCAAGGAGCATTCATCATGCAAGATGACTGCTGAATTCCACCTGTGATTGGCTCATGATCCGTTGGTTAGAATTCAGTCATACTTTCCCATTGGTTTGTGAGGGATTGTGGGAAATATCTTTGCTATGGGTACCCTTGTCATGACTTTAAGGAAGACTAAAAGGCATGAGGAAAAGAGTACTATGTAGCCAGTCTGTCACATGAATGCAATCACTTTCCCAAAACAGCATGAACACAGATGTCAGGGGATTAGGAACTAGATGCCGTTAGATTCTGATGCATGCAGCTGTCAGGCATGAAAACACACACTTAATAATGTTCCTTCCTGTGCATGCGTATGTCCACCAATGGCAAGTTCCTCCTCAGAAACTGATTCTGCCCAAACAATTGTCCTATGCTGAAACAAAAGACAGGAAGTGTGTTCAAACCACAAATCTAACTAATGAGTTCCGAGTGAGTGGTAACAAGTCAACTTGAACATGAACTATCTTTGGAAAAGCAAAGAATAAGAGAATGATAGAGTCAGGAAGAAAAAGAGAAAGGGCTGAAGGGTTGACAAGTATCTGAAGGCCTCCACTGTTTCATTGCTTCATCTGGGAGAGGGAAGGGTCCCAGTTACCTTCTGAGCATGCCTGCAATAGAGTAGGTACTTTCTCTCTTCTGGATTTACCTTTACTTAGTCTTATTCATTTGTCCTAAGTCTCCCAGGAACACCAGACAGAGAATCTATCAGGTCAAAGATAATTAATTTTTGTTTCCATCATCATATCCATGGAACCAGGCCTTTGTGGACCTATAAGCAGAATCCTGACCAAGACAGCCTGAGAGAGAGCCACTAATGGCAGCAGTGACATGGTCCTTTGTGCCCAATCTGAGACCTGGAGCTGACCAGCAGTTTGAAGTTGAAGTTTAGATTGATCTGATCTATTAAAAATGAGTTCTAATTTCTTCTGTTTAGCCTTACTTAGAAATTAGTTCTCTTATTTTTTTTTAATTTTTGCCTTTCAGTTTATGGTATCTTAGCAAATCAAAATTAAAAACCAAAATATAGATACAAAGGCAGACAGCTCACAGAATTCATGGGATCCTCACTTGCCGTGGGCAGACAATAACTTTCAATACACTCAAGTATCAGAAAGCAAACCAAGGTACTCAAAGAGCAAAATAGAACATTTGAAAAAAAAAAAAAACATGTAAAGTTGGGTTTCTGGAACTTTAATAGCTTTCCACTTAAAATTTTGGCTATCAGGCACTTTAACTAAGAGAAAAAAAAATAATGAGTTTTACAACATTCAGCCTGCTTTATAACATATTACATAATGTGTGAGCTCCATAAAGCAGGTTGTGTGCCTTGCTGTAAAACTTATTAGGTCACCAATATTTCTGGATTCATATTAAGAAATTAGAAATAATGGTTCAGATTAGAGTTACCAGAATTATTAAAAAAAAATCCTTTGAATTGAATCAGTCATTCCCAGGGACATACTAATGAATTTGTAGCTTTAAAAGAGAAAAAAAAGTTCCATTTATGAATTCACCTGAGGTGAAAGAAGTCATGTTAACATTATAAGTTTTATGTGGACTTTCCACAGGCCGGTGTGCCCTCTCCACTCTGCCTCCACTTGGTACAGCTTGCCTTAATTTATATTTTGTGAGCCCCAGAGTGAGAATAATTTTTAAAAATCAGACTCCTAGTCTGAATAGAGGAATGACAAACCATCCTCTCTTGAATGTTATTTTAGGTTTAAAATATTTAAGTCACACAAAGTAGATTGGGGTCCCACATACTCTACCAGTTTCTTTATCCACCCTTTTCCCAGCCTTGTGCTCCTCAGCCTTCTGGGTCTTACACTAGCTGGTTTTCTTTAATGATGACACCGAAGATGAACTCACACAGCCCTCCACGCACTGTGCCAGCTGAAATGCCCTCATGTTTGCATCTGCGAACTCCAAATGGACAGAGAGTTTTCCAGTTGGAAGCCATAGAACTAGACAGAGAATTCATGTAATGGAAAGCAGAGCTTATCCTATTCCAAGTATGAAAAAAATAATTCAAAAGGACAGAACAATGCCATGGCTAAGTCCAATGAAACCCCATAGATTGGTCAATGCCTCCTTACATTCGGGGTCACTAATCCTGATCCAGAAGGGAATCTATGTCTCCTGTTTTAGAAGGCAAGGTTACACAAAGTAAGTCTTGCTATACTTAGTAGAACAAATACTTTACAGCATGTATTTTATAGAAAATAATCTCTAACATTCTACTTCACATTATACACTGACACCAGAGTGAGTATGTATATGAGAATGTACTTTGTTGTGCTCAAAGATAAAGCTGGAGTTCAGTCTTACAGTGGGCAAGACTCCTTTTTGTTGGACTTGCCAAATGTGAATCTTGATGAACAATGAAATTAGAATAAAGGTGTGGTCTCTATCTGTGAGTATGCATGGGGGAATGTCTCTTAGATTTAGAGCAGAAGATTAACAAGTATATTAATTCTTTTTCAAGGTTTTACTGTGGTGTCACTGCTGTAAACCCCTGTAGGAGTGAAGTCTCAGTGATTCATACAATTGTTTTCAAAATTACAGTAAACAGAAGGTGCTACATGTAGTGAGTTTTCGAGCTGGTTCCATCACTCATAACTATTACAGGCTCCTGCAGTCTAATGAGGCCAGCCATATTTGCAGACATTCATAGCACTTACATATGATGCATCAGAAGTGATCCTATCACAGCTCCAAGTTCTTCTCTGAACCTCAATTCTGTTCATTTTCTGGTACTTTAGGTGCTTTTGGTCTACATGAAGATCTTTTCTAAAAGTTCAATCAACAGTGTCCTGTTGGCTGTCTCTACCTGAAATCAGATTCTGGAGACTGTAATTAAACTTGACTCACACAGGGACTTTATACCTCTGTGGCATCAGGGTCATAGAGATCTTGAGTAATAGGCATCCTGCTTACTGAGTACTGAGTGCTCATAGATCTCTCACAGTACTTATGGATCCTGTGTCCTGAGTACTATGTGATCACTGGTCACTCATGAATGTGAATGAATTCTGGATCCTGAGTACTGTGTACTGGGTATCACTGATTCCTCATGATAGAAAGCAAATGTATTTGAGATTCTGAGATTCTAAGTACTGAGAGATCATTGACTCCTACTCCACTCTTAGAAGTAAATAGTTCCATGGGACTCATGAATATTGAATGAAAATCTAAGAAGATGTCTAGAAGTGGAATGTATTAAAGATTCAAGGGTAAAGCAATTGGAAAGAAACATCTGCTATATCAAGGAATAAAAGCCACTTACACTACTGTAAGGACATGGTGGAAGGCTGCAGGTGATGAAAGCCTCGCTGAACTATTAGTAAGACAGAACTGAAAGCTGCAAGATACTCATGTCACATCTTAAAGGCTGCAAGATACTCATGCCTAATCCTACTAAAGTTCCCTACATACTTTACCAGAAGGGCATTTTACTTTTTTATCAAGTATTTTGATGAATGCCTCCTGTCTGGTATGAAACCTTAGAACCATATGTCTTACTCAAGATAACATTTCCCAGAGACCTTTAAGTCCAGCAAGGACCACAAGTGAGAATACATCCAAGATTACTCTAAATCTTCTGCAATGTAAGTTGACAAAAGTTGTAGTAACAATGGTTCTGGTTAGATACTACCACTCAGAATATGAAAGAGGCAAGGGACAGAGAGGCTTCGGGGCTGTGAAGGGGTTCTAACCATTGGGGTAGATATGATCACTTGGTATGTAGAAGAGATGAGAGATGAAGAGGTTTAGCAGATGCAGACGAAAAGCTTTCAACCTTTGTGTGTGCCACCTTGAAAAGAAAAGGTCATTCTGTTTTCAAACCAACAACTCTCTACTTTTAATTTTATAGAAAGGCTTACAGAGTCTGATCTCTAAATGTGTAGGTAGCCATAGAAAATTAAGAAACCCTACTCTTGAATTCCCATGACTACTTTCTTATTTTCAAAGACTTGTTTCTTCTTCCTCACACAGTATTAGAGAGATGTGTGTTGAGTTATCACTGAGGCCAAGGAGCCACAGGTCTAGGAGGTCTAAGTACCACTTAATTTATGGTACAGATATTTAATAGAGTGTAGAGTGACTATGAGCATAATAGGGCAAAGACTATGGTGGTGACCTAAATACACAATGCTTTGACCCTACAATTATGGTAGCAATGAGTCAATCAAAATAAAAATTACAGTACAATGATAGCTATTTCTACAGTGATAAAGCCATTAGTAAGCTTTCATAAGAGAGAGAAGGTGCTCAGATTCCAGCTGTCTCTCTTGTCTCTGCTGAACGGTGTCTTGGGAGGTACTTGAACACATGAGATGGAAGGTTGGCAGGGCAAGTGACTCTTGTTATGCAGACATGGTGATTTATCACACACTTGGCGTAGAATTTTTGAGTGATGTAACTGATGTTGTTACTTATGTGACAACATATAAATAACCTCCAATAAAATCTTTGGTTTGTCAAGCTGAACTTGTGTAGAATCCTTTCTTTGGCCTGTCATTTGTGCTCTGAGGAAGTAGACATTTCTTAGAAAGTCAAGATAAATCACACAACACTATGTTACTAGCCTAACACAACATTCTGATGCCTATTGCCTGCTTCAGCACACAATACACCCTAACTCTGTTTCTCTGTAAAAGCCCCTCCCCCAGCTATAAAGAGCTGGACACACTAACACAAGGGAAATAGATGGGTCTATATAGATTGTCTCTTGGCCCCATTACCCTATGAAGTTTGAGGAGACTGAGGAGTAATAGGTTTGGATTTTGGTTTGGTTTGGTTTTTTGTCTTTAAGGATTTTCCCTGGATCTTAAAAATCCCATAGTGCTTGCCTTGTGTTTATTTTTATGGACTTACTTAAGTTGCATTCTTGAAGACCCAAATTAAGCTTTTTTTTTTTTTTTTCAAATAAAACAAATTGAAGTTAAAACTAACCACATGTCTCAGTTTAGAAGCTAGGCTGCTTGAAGATTTCTGAAAAATAAAAATAAGTGAGTAAGTGCTTTTCAAAGTGATATTTTAACCTCCTGCCAACACTGTCGCAGTAAAATATTATTTTTTATTATCATTCAAATGTGAGTTTGGGGACATGATTGAGGTTTTCCTATAATCAGTAAAAATGAGGAAACAACTTAAAAATGTTTGGGCAACCTCCAAATGGGGGGGGGTCACCTTTTTAAAGGTGAGTGAGTTAATTCAGCACATGTTATAATAACAATCCAACAAAACTCAGGCCTTATAGCCCTGGATTCTGGCACACAAGCTTGGCCATTCTTCAGGGTAACTTTACTGCCTCATTTCTAATATGGAGCCCCAATTATAAGGCAAACAGGAGAGAGTGTTGAGAGGGCCTGAATAATTATCTAGTGCTTCAGTCACAAGTGGGTGTAATCGAGCCAGTACCCCATCATGGGCTTTTTCCACCCGTTAAAAATTCTTTCAGTTTATAATGTGCGACATTAAAAAAAAAATGTCACTAAGTATAAAAAGAGAGGTAGCAAAGAGCAACAATTCCAGCTAATTGAGAGAGGTCTTTTACTCAGAGGTGCAGTGTCTTTGGTACTATATATGGCAGCATTTATTTTAACCCTCCCCTCCCCCTTTTTTTCTTTTTGAGCTGAATTCTCATTTTCGAAGCATCCAGGCAAAGTATAAGAAATGTTTAAATGCACCATTTGAAGCCCTTTGCTCTTTTAACTGAATCTGAAATTTAGGTTAGTTTCATCAAAAGCGATTATATCACCATCACTATAAACTAATATTTTCTAGATTTCCTATTGAACCATAGGCTCAAAGTTCGTGGTCAAAAATAGATTTTGCCACCTATAAATGAAACATTAACACAAAGAGAATGGTGTTTGGAAATATATTTCCAGGAAGTAGTAAAGCTGGTTATCCCAGCTGCTGTTGGCCAAGAACACCTGGCTGGCTGTCAGGACATCAGGAAGATGTCTCTGCCTGGAACCCTGGGTCTCACAAGTCACTACCAAGTGGTAGTAAGACCTTCTCTGCCTACCAACAGTCTTCACTTGTCAGTGGGGAAAGGACTTCATCCAATCAGAAACAGGCAACTTTATCACCCTTCCTTGTAGAGGCTTAATAATCACATAAAAAGAAAGAATCACTATTTTCAAATTCCAAATGGATGTGAAAGGTATCTCAAGAGATACCTACCACTTGCAGTGTCTATGAAGTCATTGGTCATTGCTGATAGTGGGAAGAAAAATAGTACCCAGTAGGAAAACAGGTGGACAATCTGAAAGAATTCTGGGAACCTCAGCAGCCATTGGGGTCACCACCCAGGAGCCTCAGGATACCACCCTTCTTCAGAATCATCACAACAAGCATACTTTTGTGCGATAGGAAGCCACATGTGGCTTCCACAAAAGTGCAATGTGAGGAGACATTTTGATGGCTGACTTAATAGTGGGTAAAGTATAGTCATCTCTGACTCATGATGGACTTCAGGAAGATAGCAAAATGATACACTGCACAGATTTTTAAACCATTTTTTTTAGATTCTCCGTTTTTAGCTGTCTCTGGGATAATAAGATATGTGACATTCTCTGAGAATCTGGGCAGTAGCAGAGAACTGTTGCCCTTCTTTCTGAATTTGATATTCTGCATATTTTTATTTAAGTTATTTTCTACCTACTATGGATGTGAGGGGACATCAAGGATTACCTGTTGAGCTATGAGGCTTGGCATCTGAACTCTGTATCTGAAGTTACTCATTGGTGCTGGGAAACATACCTGAAAGTCAAGTGCACATCTCAAGATTAAGAGCCATCAAGGACTGGAAAGAGAACCATGGAGCCTGCATGGGACTGACCTAGGCACTTTGCATGTGTGTTACCTACCATTGTGTAGCTTGGTCCTCTTGTGTGACTCCTGACAGTGGGAACAGGAGCGGTCTGTCACTCTCTTATTAGCTTTCGGATCCTACTCCTGATACTGGATCACCTTTCTCAGTCTTAATACATGGGGAAGTACTTAACCTTACTGCAACTTGCTATGCCATGTTTTGTTGATATCCATGGGAGACCACCCTTTCCTAAACAGAAACAGGAGGAGTGAGTTGGGGGGAGGGTTGGGAACAGAGGAGGGTGGGGGCAGGGACTGGGAGAAAGGGGAGGGGAAATTGGCATGGATGTAAAGTAAAATAATTGAATAATTAATAAATTTTAAAAAGATCTAGCAAAAAAAAAAAAGCAGACTAGATATGGTGTTTTGTCAGCAAATACTCATCAGCTGCCTGTGGGAACTGTGGTCAGTGATCAGTGTGCATATTACAAGCATGAAGGAATAATCAAATTTCCAATCATTTTTAAACCTTGTATAAAGTTCTTTCCTTCTGTTTCACACTTTATTCTAGATGTGTGGGTAGGTTTAACTTTATGAGATCTCAATGTATTTTCCATAAGTGACATTTTTCTGCCTTGAGAACCTGATCCAGGTGGAATGCAGTCATCCTGTAAAAGAAGTACAGATGTCTTGAGAGGGAGTAGATTGCTCAGATGGGGTATCCTTTGACACGTTTCCTGCTGCAGAAAATATCACTGTTGTCCTTCACACCTACATTTAATCAGAAAATCTACCTCTTCTGAGCCTTGTAATATTATCATAGAAGTAAAGCAGAATTTCTCCTTGCCAAAAAAAAATGACAAGATGCTTTTAGAAAAGGGTGGAACATGGGGCTGGGTTCAATAGATGAAGTGTCTGCCACATAAGTCTAAGGATTTCTCACATGAGAAAGTCAGACAAGGTGATGCATGCCTGTAATTCAAGGGTTGAAATGACAAGGATTATCCTTAGGGCTTGATGACAGCCAGTATAGCTAAAATGATGAGGATTGTATTTATTGAGAGATCCTGTCTCAAAAATTAAGGTGGCTAGTGATGGTAAAAGGTATTCAACATTTACTTCTAGCCTCTAAGTGCACACCAACTTGCACACTTGAATGCACACTTATACACACTTGCACACACACCAAAAGACTAGGTTATAAAGAGCAGGCCCGGTGTGTGTCAATGTCTTTTTTATTAACACTGACTCTAATCTGAATAAGAAAGACTTACCTGAACAAAGTGTAGTCTCTTGCAATGCTGTCCATTCTAGAGAGAATTTCTGATGGTGAAATTCTAATGCTAGCAAAGGAAAATTCAGGATTGTGGCTAACAGTTCAATTCCAGTCCAGCTGTGCCTTCCCAGCTACCTCGACCTTCAGAATGGTTTTTAGTAAGCTGACTATGTAAGACAGACTTGTCCCTCAAAGCAGATCTGGTTTTGAAAGGGAGGTAAGAAATACACACAAGCCAGCAGAGAATTTGCTCTGGAAATTGGCTACCATGCTCCAGTTTTATATTTCTTTTGAGGGCATTTTCCCCCCTTCTCTTAATTCAAAGCTTAAAGGGGTTTCTGTAAAAATGGACTGGAGGAAAACACTGTCAGCCTAACTCTGATGCTCAACTTCTAAGTTATGTTAAATCTCAGGCCTAAAGGTTTAATTTCCATGCTTTCTGGTTGTAAGCCAGGCACTCCTGAGTATTTGCTTAATATATTTTCCTATGGTTTAATGTGTAGTAATTTTAGCATTCTAGAAATTTATTTTCCTGAAAAATGTGTTTCACTGCTATTTCTTGGGGGCAAAAATAGGTTTAAGAGAAAACTTACCAATTAGAATGACGAAGCTTATTAGTGTAAAATGAAGGAGAAAATCAAAAGCTAAGTGTTTCCTCTTAGATGCCTAAAACCTAATCTGGGTTGTTTAAAATTCATGATGCAGTGCTGTATTGAATTGTTTAGGAAATAATGATGAGAGGAAAGAAAAGCTTACATATCTAAACCACAGGCAATTTTTTCTAAATATTTACTATGTGTGGTTGCTCGATTTCATTAATAAGACACCAGAGGATATGAAGGGCTGGATGGTAGGCCAACCATAATACTTCTGTGGTGTCCACTGAAGAGCAGCTTGCTTTTACTTCAGAGTGTATCACAGAAAGTTAATGGATGGAACAGCTCTGTACTTGATATGCGTGAGAGTTTACTTCTGCTAGAAGAAGCTTAGAGTTGGGGATGCTCACAGCCATGATACTAGAATTTGGTGGGTGACTCTGGACCAGTATTATTTCCACTCTTAACTCATCTATCCAGCCAAAGTCATAGATAGATAGAGAGATAGATAGATAGATAGATAGATAGATAGATAGATAGATATAGATAGATACACACACATATGTATACATATTGTATTATATGTTTGTATGTATATATATTGTATATATATGCATGTATACATAACCAGGATGTCATTGCATTAAAAAACCAGGTGGTCACTACGTTTATGACATCAGACTTCACAAACAAATCATAGGCAGAGTATACCAACCACGCATATGTTGAACCAGGCATTTCTAACAGATGGGAAACATTCTGTAAGAGCTTTTAGAAATATAGTCTCTTTTAGAAGTATAGCTGGTTCAAGAGACTGGAGATCAGTTGCAAAATATGACACAAAAAGAAAAAGTGTGAGCATGAACAGAGAATTAATTCAATTGATTTCATAGTATGGTACTGGTGTCAGCCACTTTTAAACATGTCACCTTGTATAGAAAATTGTTTCATCACCAGTAAAGTTGTTGTATATAAAGAAAACAACAGAAAAATATACATTTAAAATCAAAGTTCTTGAAAGTTTAGCAAACTATATAGACATTAAATTATAGGGAAATAGCCTGAGTTTGGGGGTTGGACTTATAAGTGAGTGTGTGTTCTTTAAAGAGAAATAAGGAATTCTTCTTGGTCCAAAGCCAGTTCCTCCCTAACTAGGAGCTAGGAGCTTCATAGATCAAGAAAAGCCAGTGTTCAAGGGGGCAATGTACAGGTTGTGTTCACCCATCATCCCCTGTGAATCCTTTTCTGGAGTACCCATTCTTCCCTGCAGGGTGCCCAAGTCTCATGGAGGCTGAGCATGCATCTGTGAAGAGATAAGAGAACCTGAGTAGCATCGGAGGGCACTAGCAGTTACCAACACTGCCCAACTGCCTTTCTCTGTCATGAGCATTTTTTTTTTATTTTTTATTATTTTTCTCTGTTAAAATTAAGAGCACTGTGTTAGATTCTAAAGTCAATGAGGTTAAAAAGGTAATTACAAATAGTTTGTAACTCAAGCATATACCTTCTTCTCACCATTCTTAACGACTTATTCCTGTGGTGCTTCCATCCTAGGACCTCCAATAGTTTCCTTATCAAATCTATCATTCTTTTCACCTTCTCAGATGAGCTAGGGAATGGATGGATACACTACTGGAGAGGCACATAGAACAATACCAATCACCTGAGTGCCCTTTGTTTCTTCTTAGTTATCAATGCTAACCAATGGGCTAGCACAGGAAGACCCTCTTCCTTCAAAGTGTGGCATCTCAGAACTGCCATGTTGTCTGTCATCCAGCATGGGTGCTCATCCCAACTCCTTAGAAGTCTATCATACAGGAAGTGAGAAAATAGTTGTCATAGTGTATTTGCAGCTTCTCTGTATAGTAAGATGTCTTTTCTCTTTATTTTGATTACACCGCACTCTATCATTCAATGCTATTTTTTTTAACAAGAAAGAGGACCAAGTTGCTAAATAGTATAATTCTTATGTTGTCAAGTCTGGTTTTATAGGTATATGTTTCAGGGAAGAATGTGCTCATCCCTGAGAAGCCAAGTTATAGAAACTGCAGGTTTATTTTTTTAATTTTTGCCCATGTATGTCCAATGGATACTGCAAAATAGATTAATTGAATATATAAAAAATGCCAATGGAGGGTATATTTGGTCTAAATAAAGGGTATTTTGTGGGCTAAATGGTTTAGGCTAAACATTTATTGAAATCCTGCTACCCAGAAACTAGCATATGTCTTTATCTTGGATAAAAGACATTTATATAGGAAATTAAATTAAAATGGGGTCACTTATAAGAGACTAGGTTAGAGCACAGACAGATACAATGGTGTGACCTTATGAGGTCATTAGGAAGACACATAGGAAGCCCAGACTGGGGTCTTAAGAGAAACCACCTTCTGACATTCTGGTCTCAGATTTCAAGTCTATAAAACTGAGAAAATTATTGCATTTGCTGGGTGAATCAGTCCATGGTCCTGAGCTATGCAAATCTCAGCAAACAAGTACAGAGATATGCAGACCACAGGGGAAAGAATGCACTGGCCTCAGGACTTCCGTTTTAGGTTCCAGCTGGCCTTTATGGTTTTTACTTTAAGTTCACTACTGATTTCCTTTACTAAATAAGGAGACAGAAGCACACTGAGGTAAAATCACCAGGTCACCCCCGTGCTGATTTATCAGGCCAGAGCGTGGAGCCTCGTACCAGCAGCCTTATGGCAGCATCTTCCTCCATATCAGCTGTCCCATGGATGTTTCTAGAGTCTTTATCAAAGCTAATTTTTATACATGATCCTTACTAATAGTGTCATCTAGGCCACTACTTTGTCCCCCAGTGTTCATAGGTGACATTTCCTCATCTTTCTGTTTAAGAAATTTGTACCTCCTGGGAATGTCCAGAAGAAAAGCTAGCTGTAAGTCTTTTGGGCACCATGACTGTAGATTCAAATATCCTGAAAGCCATACTGATATTGATTTGATATACCCTGCATGGCTCTTTACGTACTTTGAGGGATTTATTATGTGTTAGAAACCTGGCAGCTTGGAAGAAGCTGATGTTTAAATTGAAGTGGCCAATCAAAAGTGCCTTGAGGAGGCATAATGGTAGACATTAAAATATACATGAGATGACACTTGGAGGTGTCTAACTTCAGCACCTTCTTGGCTTCACCGGTGCCCCTGTTATAAAGTCACTCTGCTAGTGTTTAGCCAACTTGGCACAAACTAGAATTACCAGGAAAAAGAAACCTAAATAGAAAAGTTGTTTCCATGAGAATTTCTGTAGGTAAGTCTGCCGGGTCTTTTCTTAATTGATGATTGATATGGAAGGCCCTGCCCACTGTGAGTGATGCCACCTTTGAGTAGAAGGTCTTGGGAAGTATAAGAAAGCATATAGTCAAGCAATGAGTCACAGGCCTGTTAATCAGCCTTCCTCCAGTGGCTCTGCTTTAGATTCTGCCTTCAGATTCCTCCTTGCTTGAGTTTCTTCCTGCCTTGGCTTCTCTCAACAATGGGATCATGATGTGGTGGCATAAACCAAATAAATCCTTTCTCCACAAATTGTTCATGGTCATGGTGTTTATCACAGCAACATAGATCAAAGTAGAACACCACTTTGAATGTTCTTTCTCTATATTTATTACTTCTGTACAAAGCCCCACACTTGCCAGTAAGATGTAGTTAGTTACTATTATTGGGAATTCCATACGTCTGCAAATTTAACACCATATTTCCCCAGCAGGAGAACATTCCAGCCTACTGTCCAGGTTGATTTTGACAATCACTGCTCTGAAGCATAGTTTGCAGGGAGATGTCAAGGGAACCCCTCTAAAGTTGTCTCTCAACAGTTCAGAAGTCAGATTTCTTCATAATGAACCAATTGAGAGACATAAACTCATCCATCTTTTACCAATGTCATCGTAGAACATATTAGGATAATATATTTCTGACAAAATTAAAATTATAACCATTAGAGCCTTCCCCCAAAGGAGAGACAATTGAAAATTGTTTTATAGAAACAATTTCTTTTCTATTTCATGAGTAAGATGTTCAGAAGAGTGATGTTTCTCTCTGTGTCCATCTTCTATCCAGTACAAGCTAAGCTTCCCCGAAGACAAATAGTGAAAATGATCAAGGTCAGAATTGCTTCCTAACCTTTATTGTGCCAGTTGCCAAAGGCCTCTGGGGTTTCCATGGTGCAGAAACGCGATGGCAACAATGTGCTCACAATTGAGACAAGCCTACTAATTTATAAGTGGGGAGGTCCACACAGCTGAAGCCCTTCTCTGGTAATAGCAGCGCTGACGGTGCACCTTGGAGGCAGGTTGCTCCCATTGTGCAGCAGTCGGATGCTAAGCGTCCAGAGCAAAGGTGCTATGCTCAGCCATAATTTAAAGCACTATGACACGAAGAAAGTGCTACGATGTTTAACTTATAGGGCATCCAAATGTCATAGACCCCAGCAAGTTCCTATTAGCAATAACTCAGGTCCTCTGAAGGGATTTGACATTCAGAACTGATGAGCCCTCTGTTCCCCAGGGCTTGCTCCGACCTAGCCGCGCCCAGGCCACTCAGTAACCTGAGTGGCCCAGGGGTCAATCTGTGATAGCCCTCTTCAATTTAAACAGCAGCTTCTCCCTGGCTGCTGGGCATCTGACTCCACACAATAAATTTCCCAAAGAGCATAAAGAGCCATCTAGTGTATATCAAATCAATATCAGTGTGGCTCACAGCGATATCTGAGGCTACAGTTCACAAAATAAACTAGGCCAGGGGCTGGATTTCTGCCCTTGGCAATCAATCAGGCTCTAGGGTCATGGATTTTAGTGTAAATTAACACACAAGAAACCACTGGCTCCCCAGACAGTGCTAGAATGCAGGGCTTGCCTTTTTTTTTTTTCTAACTCAGTTTCATTGCTTATATCAGGATATGATGTTACACTAAACAGAAACAATAAAACCCACTGATTAGAAGGTGGCAGGTATCATAAAATGAAACATTAATATTCTTCTGTCAAATATACATAAGGCATGTTATATAAGACAGAGGAGAGCGGAGGCATACCACAGCCCAATCAAAGGTGTTCCCTAAATTAATCTCCTGCAGCACATTATTCTAATGCTAGATTAGCATATGTGTGCAATGGAAGAGGGTCATTTCATGATGGGACAGATATTTTGGGGTTCAGGGCTACTCTGCACTTGTGAAGTCTTCAGACGAGGTTTCTGAGCACACCTATATAGAGAACCAGCAGTCTAACAGCAAACTAGGAGATAGCCACTACCCGCAGCCTTTGACTGAAAAGAACACACTACTTTTACCTCTGTGAGAAAGGAAAAGTGGCTTGTCCTCCAGGGAATGGTTTGCAAGGATCCCATGGGACAGTTAATATTGTGTAGTTGCAACATGCAGACTCCCAAAACCACAGTGAGCTTCAAAAAAAAAAAAAAAAAAATAGAATAAGATGTGTATTCTTTAGAAAACTCCACACATGGGGATCCAGGATGAAGACTGCAAAGCTGCCTGAAAGCTTGTGTTCTGAAAGGACCAGAGCTGCTACACATCTTAGCACTTCATGCTGGTTGTCAGATTGGCGTACACAGGCAGAGCCCAGTGCACAGCATCTGGTTGCTATTTGCATGGTGCCTATAATATCTGGGGCTGGGTCAACAGCAAAATCGAGCTCCAATTGTTTAATAAGTTTCATAATGAATACTTAGAAAGTTAATGAAAAGTATACATCTTGGGCAAGATGTCAATTTGTTATCACTTAGAAAAGTCTTCTGGCTATGTGTGGCAAGCAGTTGTGTTAGAAAAGGACACCTGAGTCACAGCCTCAGGCAACAACCATTATAAAAGAATGTGTTAAACATGTGAGACATCCTTTCTTATTTAAAAGCACAGTGCTAACATAAGACATTACTGCTATCGGGGGCTCCTGAATATACAGGATGAAGATCAGACTACATCAGAAGTGAGTATGTTTGTTTTTGTTTTTCTTGAACAATGTGGAAATTTGTCTTGGATTTTCTTAAATTAAAAAAACAGGTTATCTACCTAAAAAGTCTTCAGAGTGTCAAGAAAAAATAATAAGACAAGATAACCAAATAATTGTATTAGCAGATAAGCAAAATAACAATAAGGGGACTGAAGTAGATTCGAATTCATGTGAAACATTCCAGTGGATGGCTAGCTTTAGTCTGTTAACAGCAAAGAAGTCTGGGAGTCCCATCTCTGGGGTATGAGTCTTTGATGTGTCTCTGTCCATCTTTAGTAGCTGTGCCAGTCTTGTATGTTTAGACTGCTTATCGAGTATATATCCACTGAATAAGGAACATCCTATTAAAGTCCATGGTCTGGACTAGTGACCTGAAGTTTTTAAATTGCCTATGCACCTGGGAATGATGCCCTGAGCCTATAACCTTAGCACTTGGGATGTTGATAAAGAAGTTATCTTGGGTAAGTAGGTTACAGGGTGAAATACAGTCTCAAACAGACAGACTAGGCTATGGACCATGTCAACATATCAGTATTTTCTAAAAGATAATGGCTTATTCATGGAATCCTGAGAGGTTCATTTAATCAAGGATGACAAAGCTAACATCGTCATAACTCCACTGATGAATGGAGAGTCCAGATTTGATAGTAGTATCAACTTTGCCTTGATACTAAGGCAAGCCCTGAGGTGGAGCCAGGGGCCAGATAAATGGATCCTGAGCCAAGTTTTGACTCCCACTGTTCAGATCACTGTGGGATAATGTTCTTGTACACTATAAAGATGTATTACACATATTGGTTTAATAAAACACTGATTGGTTAGTAACCTGTCAGGAAGGACAGGTAGGGTGACCAGGAGAACTCTGGGAAGAGGAAAGTCAGAGAGGGGTCACCAGCCAGACACAGAGGAAGCAGGATGCTGGACTGCGTAAAGGTACCAAGCCACATCGCTAAAACTAGGTAAGAATTATGGGTTAATTTAAGTGTGAGAGCTAGATAGTAATATGTTTGAGTTACTGGCCCAGCAGTTATATAATATTAAGCAGCTGAGTCAATTATTTGGGAGGAGCTACCAGGTATTTGGGAGTTTCTGGGTAGACAGAAACTTTTGACTACAAGGTACAATAAAACTCTCTTCATCATATGTGTGCCCTAAAACAACTGTGCAGGAGAGGTTTGAAGTCACTTTAGCTTTGCACCTCCCTAGCTTCTAATAGAAAGCAGAGCTTATGCCATCAAACAATGTTTCAAGACCAGTTGGCAACTGTTACCTTACTATTGATTGACAGAATAAAGAGAACACAATTTTGCTGTTCTCCATCTGGATTATGATTATCCAGCATCTTAAGAATTGTAATGAACTCATTGATTGCTTTTATTTTCCAACTGAGTTCACTGCCCATCACACTGATTTTGGCACTATGAAGACACAGCTTTCATGGAGCATGCCAGATGCTTGAGTTCTTTGCATAATCAGTTAGTTTAATGACTCAGCAACATTATAGTTTCATTTCTCTAACAGTGGTGTTGGCATTAGAAAAAGAATGTCAAATGATAACACCAAAACATCCAAGGGAAAGCACGTTGCTGGACCAGTCACTGCTAGAAAGCATCTCAAAGGAATGTGTGATTCAGGCTCTGGGCTCTGTTATTTATCAATGCTTTAAGGTCCTTGGAATTTTCTTTGACATAAGGCACAAGTCATGCAGGAGTTCAGAAATCACTCGTAATCCCTGTGAGCTTTCTGCAGTTTGTAACAACAGTAACATAAGAAGCTCTTGGTGTGTGTGTGGGGGGGGGAGTTATCCCTAGACCGGGAGAAACAGGATCTCACTCAAGAAAGGTGTGGAGAAGGGATGTGAGTTGTCTAGACCATGCTGTAGTCATCTCAGGAAGCACAGGAAAGAATCCTGCAATCTGTCAGCTGTGAAGCACAGAGAAGCCCTGTGGGCTCTTCAGGATTGCAGAACCAGTGGACGAAAGGCACAATGACAACATGCTGCACATCCTCTGTCCTGGACTTCTCAAAATCTTGTTGATACTTTTTAAAGTGATACATTTTTCACTTTGGTTGCAGCTGACCTCTGCCTGCATTGTCCTTATGTCTTTGGTCAGCTTTTTAGGTACTGTATTGCCTTTAGAGAGGTCATTCTCAATGGAGCAACAGGCCAAATCTATTGTACTGTTAGTTATACTGAAAGTGCAGTCCACCTCTGTGCAGGCACCAGGGCTCATGCCTGAGATCCATAGGGTTTGTCTCTGTAATAGGTTTCCAGCTGCTTTCATGATTTGTGGTGTCCAGCCACACTGGGCTCTTTTGATTACTCCTTTCTGAACTCTGTGGGTTTTCTGCCATGACAATTATTCTCCTCCACATAATTTCATGCAGATTCTATCATCTTTTTTACTCAGCTTATGATGGGTCCTACTCTACTAACCCAACTTAAAACTGTAAGCACATCCATTTTCCAAATCTGAGCTTCAGTTACCCACACCAAGTTACACAAGTCCTAATTGGTCTTATAACAAGACCCAGAGCCAGATATCAGGGTAAACGGTGAAAGATCAGAGCAAGCCACAGCTCCTTCTCATCTTACTAACTCCTCAGCCAAAAGGGAAAAATCTTGTTTCTTAGTGCTTCTTAGACTGAATGCCTCTACACCACAACACTGTCTACCTCCTCCATGCACAGCAAGCCATTTGATTACATGTACTGTTCATGTCTTGTGTGTATCTAAGGTAAGTCACACACAGGGCATTCACTTGTCCACTGGTATGTACACTGCAGAAAGGATGAAAAACAATCACATATGGAACACAAGATATGATAATTGAACAGACATTTTCAAAGCATTAAGAGAATTTGTCACCATGCAGGTATGAGCTAGGTTTTCTACCCCTGCTAGCCCTTGGTTGCCTCCTGGTGAGCTCTGAGCCCTGAAAGTGGTAAACATTCATGAAATAGACTCTGGATTGGACTTCAGCAATTGGAAGTAAACCCCTGGTAGTTCAGAATATGGAAATATCAGCATTGTTTAGGACTAGAACTATTTGACCACAAACGGTTTGCTCATCTCACAGGTCTCTGGATTTGAATTTGGGAAAAGTGAAATGTCAGAGAGCTTGTTTGTTGTATGAGGTTTCTGGTTGACTTTTCTGGCCTAGCCTCGAGGTCCAGACCCACTCTCAGCCCTACTTAGCCTCAAATAATCACACACAGGCTTATATTATTTTTACACTGATTGACCAAGGGCCCAAGCATATAACTTGCTAGCTCTTTAGTCTTAAACTAACCCATCTTTCTTATCCTGTTCAGCCATGCAGCTCGGTACCTTTTCTCAGCAGCATTTCCTCTGTGTCTCCTGGCAGCTCTGGCGACTATAACATCTGTGTTGCATTGAGATATGCCCAGAGTTTTCTTAATCTGGTAGCCCTGCCCATACTTCCTTCAGCCAATCAGCATTTTTATTAAACTAGTAGGTAGGACAATTATTTACAATGGAAGAGAATACAATCCTACTAACAGTTGTTAAAGGGTAGTGTGTAAAGATATATAATATATATGGACTATAATATATAAGTATATACTTATATAAGGCTATACTAATATATATATATATATATATATATAGGTACATGGAGATTAAAAAATATGTTCCAGGGTCTCAACTTTACATCTTGGTCATTAAGGTCAAGATGGCTAGTGGACTCAGCATCACCATTTTCCACACTGTTTCATATCTTAAAACTAGAAGAAACAAAAAAACCACTAACAAGAGAACCACGAAGAAGCCTTCCATTGTGTCTGATGGTGCTCATCTCAGATTCTGTGAGAATCTTCCCAGGTAGCTATGGAGAAAATCTTTTGCTAGGTAAATTTATGTATAAATTCATTCATCACAGCTCTAGATGCCACACATTCAGTATCTTGGTTCTGGAAGATACTGTCTGTGTTCTTGGTATTATAGTCCTGTCCTCATGTGGAGGAAAGAGGGGGGCTAATTGATAAGGACAACAATTCCATCTTAAGGCACTGTGTGTTCATAATCTGATCATGTGTTAAATGGCTCATCTAGCCTGTAGGAGGAAATGCAAACATATGAGTTTGTAAGGCACATATAATCCAGATTACATTGTGTGGAGTGGTTGACAGTACACCAACCCAGGCTTCCAGAAACTGCACATATGAAGACATCATCCTTTATTTTCATAATGTCAAATCAGCTGATGTTTTAATATATTTATTCATCTACCTTGATATCCTAAAAAATAAAATCTTGTTTAAGGTAAGTTTTTAATTTGGAGGAAATGCATACAAAACTAAAGATAGGTACCACATATGGATAAAACAGCCCAGGGACATTAATGGCATTAAGTAATGATGGTACCATCTGGATTGAGATGATTTATTTTTCCACAAAATGTCACAGTTTCTAAATTTCTTGCTGAAAAATATTTACATTTTAGCCTAAAATAATCAGGAAAGCACTGAGCTGGAACACTGCAGAGGTTGGCTTCCATTATAATTTCTGCATACTACTGCTCAGTGTTCTGGGTAGTAATTAGATACACTAAGGATGAATGAGTCCTCAGGGGCTTATTCTAGAGATTTTGCTTCCAAATTTGTGTCAAAGGTCACTCAGGGTAGGGAACAGTGAATGTCACAGTGAAGGTGGCAGATAAAAGCTTCTGCAGTGGATTAATGGTCATTGTCCAAAAACATTCAGGGAACTGGGGTAGAATTCCAATGAAGCAAAGTCTTGCAATGGTATGCTACTGGTGTTGAGAGAGTCAAATAAACATATAGCTTTCCTGACTTTGTTGTGAGTTGAAACAAAAGATGTGTATCACTGGTATTGCAGACAAATCATAACCTAGTTCAGTGCAACATCAGAAGTGATCAGAAAGTCTGCAAGATGCTTTCAGTGCAGCGGTTAGATTAGTGCTTTTGGCTGTCTTAACCATCTAAAGCCATTTTTACATATTTTGGTTCTGCAAAATATATAACTTTTTTGTGTAACTTTTTTGTACTTCCTAGTGCTAGGAATGGAACCCAATGCTTCATTTATGTTAAATATATACTCTATCTTTAGATTACATCCCCAGCCTACTAAGTAATATTATGTTTATTGACATTATAATTACTGGATACTTTGTAGCATTTGTGCGGATTTTGGATTCTCCTGTAAAAGACAACTTCTCCATGTTTCAAAACATATTACATATTTTCATAGAAATAGAGGTGCTCACTCAGTTCCTGGATTTATTTTGTGTATTTGACAGGTTTTCCTTCAGTAGTTGAATCTGAATATTCTTAGTAGTGCCTTCCAAATCCAGTCCTTTCTCTCTTAGCCATCAGATAAGTAATCAGTATGTAGTAGATAACAGATTAACTGTTTTCAAATTTGTAAAATGAGGACATAGAATATTTTGATAAACTTGAATTTCAGGTAAACAAAACATTTACTTAAGTATAAATGTATTCCAAACATTTCACAGGCGTATTCTCACTAAAAATTTGTGTTGATTTTTCTAGACCTCATACTTACCTGGGCATTTTGTTTCTTCTGAGGATTCTTATTTAAAGGTTGAAAAGAAAGGAGAGCTGTTCCAGGGAAGCTGAACTCTTTAGCTCTGTGCTGCAAGACCATCCTCAGTCCAGACAAGGAGCTGGATTCCTCTTCAGGATCCCTCGAGCCAAGAGCAAAATTTGCAAAGGAACTCAGTTCTACAACATCCATGAGCTTATCCCCTAGCTGCTGCACAAATGAGTTTTGATGGTGATGAATTAGAGCTGGGTCCCACAATGAAAATGAGGCTAAAGCAGGTTGCTACCCAGAGCTGATTCCTAGGGACCATGAGCGAAGGGCTAAGCCAATTATCAAAGACAGCACAGAGAGCAATAGCATCATATCCACTCCCCTGCACATAGTAGATGGCACATTGTGTCTGCTACACACTATTTTTAACCTCACTCCTTTTTTAAAAAAAAAGCAAGATTTTCTACCTTTTGCAAGGATGATTTGAACAAATGTTCAATTTTTGTTCCATACTGCTGTATTTTGTAACTGTTAATGCTGATTCACTAATGCCATTCACAAATTCAATTAGAAGATAGATAAGATCATGAACACGCTTTCTTTTATGTAGACACATGATGCCATTACAGAGGAAGCTAGGCTCACATTACCTTGGAAATGTTCTCTGTATTTCAATTAAACTAAGGATTGTAAGATGACAGGAGAAGATGTATATATCACAGAACATTCAAGAGGTTCTCTTAAAGCATAGTATCTATGTTATTATGCACCTTTTATCAAAATCAAATAATTTTTAAAAATGAATATAAGGGTGCATCTTAAAAACAAGGAACATGGAAGGTAAAGATTTCAATAAAAAGATGCTGCAGTCGTTCCCACTGTGGAAGCCCCGTGGTAGTCTGTCTTTCTTTTCTCATCCTTTCTAAAACTTCCTTGTCTTTCAGGACTCTGGGAGGCCATGTCCGTTCCTCTGAGAGGTAGCTAAAAGTCCATTCCTCTCAAGCCTAGAATCTGCATATGTTGAAGCCACAGAAGCCATTGATTATTTCAACCAGGCTTTACTTTGAAAGAGACATTTTAAAAAGCAAAAGAGCTTAAACAAACATGAAAGTAATTTAATTCAGACATAAGCATGAAAGCTAATAAGATTACAATGAATTGATCTAAATATGACTTAAAACAATTAGAAATGATTTTTGGTGGCATGCCATTCCAGTCAGGACGCTTCCATAGCACATCAGAAAGCAAGCAGATTATTGCATTTTAGAATATTCTCCTATTGCTTGTGACCTTCAGAAGATGTGTTCGTGTTGGAAGCCCTGTCAATCATGGCCCCTCCAAATGATAAATGAATGTTCATTACCTAAGGCAGATGACTAGACTCTTGGTCTAGACTCCTCCTTCTCAGGGCTTCAAGCTCAGTTGATGACTTTGTTCTGTCTGAATCCATTGCTCTCTCATAACAGAATTCCGAGGACAGATTTAAGTGTTGAATTTTAAATACTTTTTTCAATTTTATGACATGAAAAGAAACACCAATCTTGGCTGATGAAGATTGTGAGAGGTACACTGAACAGTAAGAGAAACATATTCTGAGATTTTCCTGAGCATCTACTCTGGTCCTGATTCAACACCATGAAGAACACCAAGAAACACTACTTGGAAGATAGCGTAGTCAAAAGTTTCTGACCTGTCTGTCCTGGCTAGGGTCTGAGTTCCAAACCTGCAGTCAGTCCCACTGCTTCTTGGCCCCAAATACTAACACAAGCACTTACATTAATTACAAACTGTTTGACTCATGATCATTACTTGCTAACTTTCATAACTTAACCCATTTCTACTACTCTTGGTATTGCCATGTGGCTCATGGCTTTACCTGTGTTCCATTACATCTTGTTTCCTTAGAGGACAGCTTGCAGCATCTATGTGACGCCAGTTTCCTTCTCTTTTATCTCTGCTTAGATTTCCTGCCTGCCTCTAAGCAGCCTTGTCATAGGCCAAAACAGCCTCTTTATTAGCCAACGGTATTTATTCAAAGCATACCGAAAGACATCCCACATCAGGCTAGAATATGTCATTGACAAATGATAGTGTCTTTTTCAAAATCTTGTGAATGCCTAATGTTGAGTTTTAAATGTGGTGCCATTGCCTTTAATGCGTGTGTGTGTGCATGTGTGTGCACATATACACATAGAGGTACCCACAAATTGAGCACATGACATGTATCTATGTATCTGCAAATGCTAGAGAATAAACAGAGTAGGCATTGGCTGTGCTGGCATGCTGGACAAACATTCTACCACAGAGATCTGTCTTCAGCTGTTGACTTTGCTTGTTTTGCTTTTTTTCTTTAGACATGATTAGTATAGACTGATCTAGACTTACATTTTAATCTTCCTGCTTCAGCTTCCAGAGAAATGAAATAGAAGCTATATGTGCATATTTGAAGGTGAATGAATCTTTCAAGAGTAATAAGTTGTAAGAAACTTTCTAATTATTAATGATTTATGCATAGCATCAAGAATATAGGATTTAGAGTCTTCCATGCTATATCACCACAGTTCAGGTATTTGTCCCATAGAAATGTCACTATAAGAAACATACTCACTAATTTTGTTCATAGAATGTGAGAAAATTAGAAAGAGTTAGTGATAGAAATAATAAATATTAAGGTGAATATTAAGGTTTGAGGTGTTCTCCACAATAACAGTGGTACATTTTATGTCTTATAAAGGGAGGTGTGCTATTTTTCCCTAGAAAGGTGTTCTGATTCTCATCACTGTATGTAGATTGGCCTATGTGCTAGTAAGCTTTTGCCAACCTTGTACAAACATGAGTTATCCCAAAAGAAGAAAACTCAGTTGAGAAATATCCATCATCAGATTGCCCTGTAGGTATGTCTATGAGAAGTTTGCTTCCTTGTATGATGATAGACACTGGAGGGCCCAGCCACTGTGAGTGGTGCCCTTCATGGGTAGGTGGTCCTGAACTGAAGAAGAAGGTAGGAGGAGCAAGCCAGTAAACAGCTCCCTCCATGGCCTCTGCTTCAGTTCCTACCTCCAAGTTCCTGCCTTGACCTCACTCAATAATCAAATTAAAGCTAGAAGCCAAATGACCCTTTCCTTCAAAAGTCAGTCTTGATCATTGTCATCATTACAAAATTAGAAATAAAAAACAGGGCAGCCAATCTGTGGTGAGATATGAAAGCTTCCACAGAAACTGGTCTACTAGGAGGATCTACTATCTTTCCATGCCCTTGGGAACATCATGATCAGACTGCTTCCAGCTGGGTCTGATGGTGCTTTACCTGAAATCCCAGCTATGGAAGAAAAGACAGAAGGCTTGCTACAAGTTCAAGGCCAGGTTATTATTCATGATATTTCATGACAGCCTGGGATATGCAGTAAGTCTGAGGAAGCATAATCTACATAGTCAGTTTCAGAACAGTTAGAGCTACATAGCAAGACCCTGTTCCCAAACACCACTAACAAACAACTGAAAAAGTAAAAATCATTATTTGCAAAAGTTTTTGTAACTAGTATAGTTACATTTTTGTAACCTTAATGTAGCTAGAAACAGGTCACAAGTTATAAAATTTAAATAATTTGTAAGTGTGAAGAAAGGGTATTTATATTATGAGATGAAATGCTTTAAGAAAAATAGCTACTTAAAATTCTGTTTTGAGGATTACAAAAATTAATTTTAAAAATGTCTCATTTTCCTCATAGCTAAGATAAATAGGATGTGTATGTAAGTAGCAAGCACTCAACATGATAGTTTTCATGCTATCTAGATTCTTTCATGAAATGCCCTATTTCATTCTCTTTCTCTATGACATGTTTTTATTCTCCTTTCAGAGTTTTGTTTGTTTGCTTGCTTGATGAAAGACTACCAAAAGCACATATAAGTAAGAGATATGAGAAAGTACTGTCTTACTTCTCATAGTTGAGTAGGAAAATGTACAGGTCTATGAATGACCAGCTCAGTCTTATCTGATAAATCATATTATTTTGCTTAATGTGGTTTACTGAGTAGCTTACACAGACAGACCTCACCCAGTTATGAAAATAATAAAATTAATGTTACAAATGCACATAGAATTTTGGTCTCTTCTTATTCTCAATAGAATTTGTTTCCTGAGATGTATCTCTTTGGGATACATTGTAGTGATGCCAAGCCCTGACAGTAACCCACTCTGTGTATGTGGTTGTAGCAGAATCATGCATATGCTTGACTGTAATGAGATATCTAGATGCTCTGCACACTAAGGTCTAGCCTTGGGTTTTACATCATGGTTTACAGTCTTGATAAGGCCCATAAACATTGAGTGAAGATTGCTTGAAGGTCATTTAGCTATGTGTGTCCATTTTTTATTCACTTTATTTGGTTTGAGTGTCATAAAACACACACTGAATTTTCCTTTTCATGTAGTTAAACAGCATCAGAAGAGCTTAGATGTCAAAGTAACCTAAGAAGAATAAACTTTAAAAACTTTGAAGGATGAATGACAAACATTATAACGCCTTGCTTTCTTCTCCAATAAATGAGTTTAGCAGAAGGCTGTGATGACCAAAGCAACAAGGAAGGGTAGTAAGTCTTCTAGGACTTCAGAGTCTTGTATAACCTAAGAGTTTTGCACCTAGACTATGGAAACCTGTGGACCTCTAGCCCTTGCTTTTAGGTAACATTCACAGCAATATGGAAACTTAGATGTCTTATTAGGAGTCTGAGATTGAAGGTTGTGATGGTTTATATAGGAATGACCCCCATAGACTCATCTGTTTTTGTATTTTTTCACCAAGAAGTTTCTCTAATAGAAGGTATGGTCTTATTGGAGGAAGTACGTCAGTAGGGGTGGGCTTTGAGGTTTCAAATGCTTAGTCTGGGCCCAGTGTCTTTATCTTCATGCTGCCTTCCAATCCTGATGTGGATACATTAGCTGCCTTGCCTGTACCATGTCTATCTGCATGCTTCTCACCTTGATAACAAGGGGCTAAACCTCTGACCTATAATCCATCCTCAAGTAAATGCTTTTCCTTTAACATTTATCATAAGAGTTGCTCATGGTGTCTCTTCACAGCAACAAAACCCTAAGTAATACAGAGGTAGTAGCAAGGAGACAACTTCATATTAAGTGAAAAATAACCAGTTTACTAAGATTCCTGTTTCAGATGCCAGTGTCCAGTGGATGGCATATAGTTTCATAACAATGCTTTATCAAGATTTTTAAATAAAATTTGATAAAGCAAATAATAAGTATAGGTGTCTTCCTTTTATCAGTACAAAAAGAATACAAAGGACAGGACTATGACATTTACTTTTGAAACACTGTTAAGAAAAGGCAATTAGAACAAAGCAGCAGCATTGAAATATTCCCTCTTGCAGTAACTAGGGGGAGTTGAGAAGAGCAGAGGCTGTAAGTAGAAACAGGCTCCCTTCCTAAAAAGAATATGAAACAAAACTAAACAAATACAAACAGAACCTTGACACACAATAATTGGTGTTGTCCTAGTTTTCATCCTGTGCAATTAGAGGTTAAGCCTGTTTTCTAAGATTGTTTTCTTTAATTATAAAGGTAAATAAATGTAATTAAAAAGTTAAATAGATGTTTCTTAGGTGCCTTGTCACTGGAGCAGTGCAACATTTCAGATGCTTTTTGGGAAGATAGTCTTTGACATTTCCCATGATTAGGAAGCAGTTCTGTCACCACAAATGAGGAGATAATGAAATGGCTCCATAATTGGTTATTCATCCTGTTTGTTCTCATGCTGCGGGAGTGTAAACAAAAGAAAATGTCTCTTCCCATTTAATCTAAAAATACATACACCCACCTGTCATAAAAAGTAGAGAAGGGAATATGAAAAAAGCTGTATTTTTTTGAGTCTGCTATTTGACTGTAGGTGTAAATGAGAGAGCCCCTCCAAGGGTTTAAAGAAATCTTACACAAATTATTTATGAATTCTCACACTAAGAAGGAATGCTTTTCCTCTAGAGAAGATAAACATCCCTCCCATGATGGAAACTATTGTTAGCAGTATGAATGAAATGACAGTCTAGTAACAACTATACAGTATATTAACACTTAATTTCTAGTAAAATAATTCAACTTTTCCCTGTACCAAGAGTCCACATTCTATTGTGGGTTTGATATCCAGATAGAATATTATAAAGTTTCAGCTCCAGAGTCACTTGCTCCTCTAGCATTTGCAGCAGGATAAAAGATTCTAGAACTTCTGTGGCCAAATGTCCTGCAAGCTTAGAGATAGGCAGTTCTTGAGACAACAGAATGGGTGCTGGGTGCCATGTATGACATCATCTAGAAGATATCTTTAAGTAGGGCATTTACTTTCACACACCTCTGGACAGTCAACATCATAGGTCAACTGCCAATCTCTACTGCTTCGGGTGTAGGCTTTCCTGGGTTGCCTGTGTATATATCTCTTTCCTGAGTGATGAGGGAAGGAGGAGAATGGAACTATCTTGGATCTATGTTTTTATAGACACTAATCTCTGTCTCTTGGATTAGAGCTTCAACCTATGCACCATACTTAACCTCATTTTCTCTCTCAAGAGGCCCACAGCCTTCATCCACCATATGGATTTAAGACTTGGATATAGGCTTTATTCAGGCACAATTATTCAGACATTAGTATTCATACAATGATCCTGAAAGTTCATATCCTTCAAATATAAAAATTGAATTCTGCCCCCAATCCTTTAAGTCTCAACTTATTCTATCATTACCTCTAAGATCCAAAATGCAAAAATCCCCCTAAATAGGACATATGACTTATCTTAATGTACAATCTTTCTCTGCTGATCACCTGTGAAAGCCGGTAAGTTACATGCTTCTCATTAGACATCTCATTTCAAAGGAGATTAGAAATAAGACACATGACAATTTCTAAGCAAACCTGAAACTTAATAAAGGAAATCCCTTCAGATCTTACAACTTTGTAATAATTTTCCTTGACTTGATACTTTACCTGTAAGCTGCACTGAAATAACATCTGTATCCCAGACATTAGTCCAGTCTTCTGAGTCACAGAGAGGACCTGTCCCTAAGACACTGAGAAGGGATAGCCAAGTACACACTTACTCAAGTTGTGGACTGACCCTTGTCAATTGAAGAGTGTAAATGTCATCAAATGATGATGCGTGTGCATCACTCTAATGATCCCTCAGTCATTTGTAGGTGGATCTGTTCTCTTCTTAAAAGACTAGAGTTGCATCTGATTAGCTTTTTTTTGCTCTGTCCTTGATTCATTCTGGGTAACCTCTTTGGTTCTCTCTAGTTCAAGTTGGCAGTGTTTCTACTACAATCTGATCTATATCCTTTAATTCTAATCAGGTGACCGGATAAGTCATGGATCAAGGACAGAATGGTTAAAGTAAAACAATAACAGTTAAAGTGGAACATCTGAATTCATACAGCCCTACACTGACAGGGACATGATACTAGTCCTTTTTATCTATGGTCTACGTGAGCCTCCATCACAACAATCCTGTTTTGAGGATCAATACATGTTCCCCTTTGGTTTCTGAGAAGCTGGATATCAGATATCTTTCTGGAGATGCTTTATATGTGCAGAGGTATGTATGTCTCAGGCCAGAGAGAGGGATGGGCCCGATCCAGGTTTTGAAACCTGCCTGGAAGCCACGCTTTCTACAGCAAGTCTTCTTAAACTGCCTTCTTAAGCTCAGGACCAAGAAGGGAGAGCAAATGGGTCACTGATCTGTCCAAAGACCTGGATACTAGTCAGCTTCAAAATCTATACTTGTCAAGTCTTTGTTTGGAAGCTGTACCTCTGGTCTCAAAAGAGCTCTTGAAAATAGGGAAGCTTCAGTCCATTAGGCAGAGACTCTCTGCTCACTTGTATTAGACTTCTCCAGAGGGACACATAGCAGGGAACCATTCCCTGCAGCTAGACCAGAGCTGCTCACAGGACACATGTTGATTTTAAAGTGCTATACTACAGTCAGGGCCATTGATGACAGGATGCAGGTGGGACCACACCCGATGTCTGCACCCTTCCCTCTTGTCTCCCCTTTCCCATGCCTTTACATTACCATTTTGTACACTGAGGTACTGAAATTGTTTGTGTCCTCCAATCATAATTATCACACAGCCTTGAGTTTCCATTTGGGAGAGCGGGAAAGAAATGTGAATAACACTCAGGCAAAGCATGCAGCCTCCTTTATTTAAAGCCTTTAACTAACTCAGGAAAATCATTTCCATTAGAGAAACCTGAGATTAATAAGCTTTTAGTGGCACAAAATTTAAAAAGAAATAGATCCACTTACGGAATGCCCTACTTGTTTTCAATGGAAAGATTAAAATATCAACAATAATTCATTCAGGTAACTCTTAGTGGGACAGGGGGAGGGAAGTGAGAAGGGTACACCTTGCCTGAAATCTATGCAGAACACTTGTCAACTCTGGAAGGTGATGGCTGTCCCTGCTGCCATCTGGGGCAAGGACTGCATTTTCTAACTGTGCTAATATCTTCCCAGCCAGTCACCTCTACAGGTTATGACTTTTTGAGGTGAGAGAACCTTGGGTTTTGCCTCAAGCTGGTCATTAACTGTTGCTAATGATAGGTCTCCTGAGGAAATTGAAAAGAACAGGATGTGATTTGTTATAAATACAAGATGTCATAGGCTGTCCCCCCCAAAAAAATCCCACTGTTGAGGTGGGACATGTACGCCTTGGCCTATTTTCAAATAGAGCAGAAGAGCCCCATGAAGCGCAGGCACGTCTTCACCCTGCCACTCTTGATCAGTGCATTTCAGTGAAGCCACAATCTGTACCTGACCCTGGCTTTGGGCTGGTGCCCCATGATTAAGCTGTATCACCTCCTTCATGCTTGCCCATCACATATCAGGGTAAAGTGGTATCCGATTCAGAATCCAAATCCTTCTGATGGGAACACATGTCTATTAGTAAACAGGAAAGAGTACAAAATCAAAAACCCTCTGAGATTAATAATATTTTAGGTGACATTGCAGTAAGATTTGGTGAAGGTTACTTCTCCTTCCTGGGAGAAACTTGTATGTACTTAGACTAGAACCATGCCTCCCAGAAGAGGTGGGCAGCTCCAAAATAATAATAATTTAAAAAATAATAATTTAACTCCAAAATAATAACAATTTAAAAAATCTAATGTATCAATGCCTTATAGTTTTATCTTAGCTATACTTGTGTGTCTGTCCGTGTGTGTGTGTGTGTGTGTGTGTGTGTGTGTGTATGTGTGTGTGTATGTTTGTATGTGTATAGCTCCTATAGAGTCTCAAGTCCTCAGGTGGTATGTATAAACTGGTGACAGAAATCTCTGACAAGTAAACAAAGCTGCCCATTTGTATGCCCAAAGTCACATGCTTTTCCCTTATTCAATTTATAAAATTGTACTATTAGCAGCCACTTGCAAAGACCAAATTCAGTAATTTCTGAAACTCAGTAAGAGGTACATGGTGAATGGCCCTGATGAATGTTAATTAAATATGGATTGGTACAGCCCAGCTTTGCTTAAGGGTCTGCTGAATCTGTTAAGGTGTGAACCAATCTATTTGAACTCGCCAGCATGCTATGCTTCCTCATCATCTGCATGTACAAAATGCAGCCTCCTCTGATGAAATGGACTTCAAATACTAATCAGCTTGCTCGTCGGTGAGGTTTGATCCACAGACACCAATGGACAGATGGAGTTAGGGTGTTGGGTCACCCCATTTGTCAGCACATCTGGATTCTCTGTACTCATCTGTATCACGTCAAACCATCACATAAAAAATATGCTGTTCTCCATAATCCCTTCCTGCTTTATTTATTCGTCTATCTTTACAATAAACTGTCACTATCTCTCAATACAATACTTGAAAGGATGTAGTTGTTTACATGTTTTCTTTCCAAAGTTCTGATTTAATTTGAGCTATCTTAGTTTAAAAAGATGCATTAGAATCACAGGTTTCCAGCTGCCCACCTCTTCTGTGGGTCTGTCACTAAACTGGGTGAAATAGTACTCTCACCCAAATTTCATGTCCCCTTGAAACCTCAAAATAGGACTTGAATTTAGATTAGGACCTTCACATATATATTTAAATATGAAGTGGCCATAATGGAGTACACTCAGCCTAACCCCAATAACAGGTCATAAATAGAAAAAGGAGGACACACACAGATAGATAGACAGGACAATCCTTGTGATACAGCCACATAGATTATAACAGGGCAGCCACCCAGGGACTAGGTGCTTCCCAAGGTGAGGGAAGTAAGAAAGATTTTGCCCTATAGCTCATGGAAAAGAGAAAAGCCAATCAATACACACTGAAATAAATAGCAGAAAGTGTAAATGAAATATAAATGTGTATCAACAGTATATGGTGTATCAAATGTTGATTTACAAATCACTCCTGGGTTCTACTTACATCCTGCTATGAAAAAAGAGAACACCGTTTGTTATGTTAAGGCTCCTGTCTGTGGTACTTTGTTACTGCAGTCATGGAAGATGAACACAGATCTCAGACTGGGTTGTATAAATTTATAGTTCTACCCATTCAGGAAAAGCTAAGACAGAACAGCTTTTGGTCGGAAGTCACAGTGAGGGTTATTAGTCTTTCTCTGCCCTCACATAGTGGGAGGTCACCAACACCTTATCTCAATTCTTTAAACTACAGTTTCCGTGTAAATGGAATAGGCTAGTTTAAAATGTTGATGTGTATCATTCTCCTGATAAATACATAAAATGCTATAAAAGATCTTTATATATCATTTGCCACAGCAAAAAATTCCATGAGAACATTTTTTTATGCTAGACTGAGATAAAATGGAAAGGCATCTTTCATGATTTCTACAAGTCAGTTAGTAAGCATTTGATTTGTACTATTTCTACCTTTTTCGAAATATATTTTGTGTGTTCTGGAATTCAAAATGTTTGAAGCACTTAATACATGGGATTTCTAATAGCCATGATACAGGGAATAACTGCTTCAAACAGTTGCAAAGCAGTTTGGAATTTGAGGTGGGGTAAAAATTATTCTAGCCCTTCTGAGAATCCTGCTGTGTTGCCTAAATGTAACCCTGGCTGATCACTACGTGAATCAGCAGCCAGGAAATGCGAGGGCCTCAGTCTTTTTTCCACATTGTCTGAGTCCAGAAGCTCAGTGTGTATGTGAGGAGGGTTGGCACAGGCTGCCGGGTAGTGTCCTACTTTCCACACTTTTCTCCATGTCTTCCTCTTCACAGTTTGTTCTCTTCATCCCAAACACCCAACCTTCCCTTCCAGGGTCTTGGGCTTCCTCTTTTCCTATCTGCTGAGAAAATAGGTGTCATGCTCATTAGCCTGGCTGGGGCCATTTCCAAAGCTCAGTGTCAATCCAAATGTCTTCAGAACATGAAAAGTTGCCCTAAATAAACACTAAGCCTCCCTTACTCACAGAGAGTAGCTGTACCTCAGAAAGTGCTTCATTCTGTTCTTTGTTATATTGCTATTTTAAAAAAATGAAAGAGAACAAAAATAAATTCAGAAAGTTATAATTTTATCAAGCCTAACAATGAGCTGGATTTTGAATATTCTCTTCAGATCTTAACCAGACCATCATAGACATGACTAAATTTTAATCAGAGTATATACTTTTCTCTAATTTGCATTTAGTCAACTTTTTTATAGTGTTCTGCAATTTTATATACATTGCACATAACTAATGTTTCTTTCAAAATGTGTACTGTAATCCATCATTTCTGCCAGACAGAGACAGGTTTTCTCCAAATCTTTCCTAAGCTCACTTCATGCAGTTTCCCCTAAAGACGTTTGCAATATACATTTGATAATGTGCTCCACAGTCTCTGGAGCTTGTTTTGGTGTGTGTATTGATTAGCTTTTTATTCCTGTAACTAAAATAACTGACAGAAATAATCTACGGGAGGAAAGATTCCTTCTGGCCCTTGATTTAAGGTTTATGTCTGTTTTTGTCTGACTCAATACAGAAGACCATGGTATCCAGACCCTGTGACAGAGAAAAGCTATTCACCTCATGCATGATAAAGATTGAGTAAACAAGTCAAGGTATGGCCCACTAACACAGCCTTGAAGACCCTGACCCAGAGACCTACTTTTTCTAGCTAAGCTTCTATCCTATAGTCCCCATGAATTCTGAAAATAACAACAATGTCAGGGGACCAGGCATCTAAAACAGAAGCCCCAGGGGACATTTTATATTCTGACAGCAATAATATGGACCAGAGAAGTAGACAAAGCATAGAGATTATACATGTGCACAGATGCATGCCAGATCTCATCCTCAAATCCATTCCCAAACTGGGATTTCTGAATAAAATTGTCTGCTTTTCTGCAGTCTGAAACAATGTTGAAGGAATACACAAATACATAGTCTTCTTTTCTGAGGGCTCTGCATTTACTAGAGATATGTGAACTCACTATTGCAAGTGGGAACATGGTATAAGTAAGCTCACTTTTCCATGACACAGTTCCAATATCAATCCCATGTTTGTGTGAGAGCCCATGTCCTCAGATAGTTAGAGATAGGAAGGACCTAGTATACCATCTGTAGATCTGCTTAGGTGCCTGCTGTGTGGAGGGTTAGCCTGGTAGTCTCAGCTAACATTTGTCCCTGGTACCAGGTCATTTATTTGCTAAAAGGGTAGCAGGTGATGGCTTGTTTCTCAGCCCATATAAGTGAGCTGCTTCATTTTTCTTTTCTTTCTTTCTTTCTCTCTTTCTTTCTTTCTTTCTTTCTTTCTTTCTTTCTTTCTTTCTTTCTGGTGAACTGCATGCTTTAATGTGAAAGGCCTACTTAGTCTGAACTTTACTCTAGAAACTAAAGACACAGAGCTAACCTGACAAAGATGCTTTGTCAGAAGAGTTTTCTACAGTGAAAGAATGCAAGATTGCAAGATAGCAACTGAGTAAGACAGAAAGACCAAAGAAAATCTTAAGAACTAGGCTGAGGTAGTGAAGTAAAAGTATGATGAGTGTTCTGAGAGGGCTGACCAGGGAAGAAAGTTTCACAGGAAGGGAAGGATGCCAGGGGCTTCCAAGAACACTCTCTGAGAAAGCAGGAAAGAGAACCAGAATAAGGAAGATTGGCTAAGGTGGTAAGTGGACAGAGGGAGGTGGGGGCTCAGGACAGAGGACATGTGGTATGTGACATGCAGATGTGATGTGGGACCATCTGGTTGGCAGTGAAAACTGCTGACATCCTTCCAAAGGAATTATAAAGCTCCTGGAGGACCTTGATGAAAGAAACAACAAGATATAAGTGCATGCAAGTTTCTGATACTAAATTAGACACAGGATCAATAATTAATCATGACATTAATAACAACATACATAACAATGCAATGCCTTTATCACTATTGTATTTTTGAACTAATATTAACTGTAGTGATTAGTTTAACACAACCACTGAAATGTAGAACAATGCATACAACAGCTAAGATAAGCATCTAATTAGGATGAGACTAAGTTCTAGCCCTTGATAGTACTTACCTAGGTGCAGGAGATTGCTTATAGAGGTTGTGTCTGCTGGACCAGTAGAGAGTTTGCAGTAATTAGTGATGCAGCAGGATAGACAGGGCTTCATTATGCTGCTGAGGACTGGTTAAAAGCTAGAACTTTCAAACTGTTAATTTCTGATGTTTTTCCAGTAAATGTTTCAGGCCAGGCTTGAAAACAGGTATCTGAAACCACACATATACACACACTCACATGCACACATTCATGCTAGAGCACAGGCAACATGGTACACTTAACACACACAGACATGCACTCACACTTTTGATGATACATTTTATATTTAATAAAATCAGCCTGGAATATCAGAGAACAGAAGCACCCACAGTCAAGCTATGAGGGTCAGAGTGTGGTAATTCACACCTTTAATCCCAGCACAGGGATGACAAAGTGGTGATCCACACCTTTAATCTCATAACTCAGGAAACAGAGATCTTTCTGTATTTCTATGAGTTCAAGGCCTAACAACCAAACAGTATAGTAGCTCACACCTTTAATCCTAACTCTAGGATTATGATGTAGAGTTGAACCCAGAAGTGAAACAACTGGGCAAAGAACTTATTTAAGGCAGAATTGAGGTATTCTGTAGAAGTGATGAGCGAGGCTGAGGACTCTTGAAGATAGCTTTTACCCTGAGAAGTTGGCTGGATGAGAATTGACTGTGGTCTGTTTCCTCTCTCTAATATTCCAAATTTTTCTCAATATCTGACTCTGAGTTTCCATTAAATACCAATTAGAATTAGTGCAATACTCACATGTGTGTGCAGACACACTCAGTAAATAAATAAGTAAAAATAAAATCACAAATCAAAGGGCAGCTTCTGAACTCATATTTAGTTTTAATGAACCTGTATTTAGTATATCTTCCCCATAGCAGATGAACACACATATTTTCAAATGTTTTTTTTCAGTTTTCATTGCCATATTAATATGCATGTGGATTTGACCTTCCTATCCATCCTATGGTGGATAACCCTAAACCTAACCCTAACCCTAACCCTTCATGAAGAATTAGCATATTCTGGCTTGGGAGAATCCCAGAGTTCAAACCCTGATCATCCCTATGGGAAAAAGATGAGAAGTTGAGTGTGTAGTTGGTGAATTCTGTGTCTACCTAACTGGGGGAAGCAAGGAGATCATACGTCTCAGGAAGCAGTAGAACTAATAAAGGCATAGACTTGTAATGGAAGAAAAAGCATGCTTGTAAAGGAACCAAACAGGACTGTGATTTGTGGTTTAAAACAGTTATTTTTAGCAGCTTTTAAAGCCTTGTTAGTTCTTCCTGTCCTAATGTAATGATGAAATTCTGAGGTGCGTAGAAGAAAGCTTCCTAGAACCACTTACTAACTATACCCAAAAGCAGATAAGGTTCCAGAACAGACAGGAACTTCTCTGTCTTCAGGGTGAGGCTTCTAGAGAAAGTCCATACTCAGACTCTCAACTCTAAATCTCCTTAAAGAGAACATAAGTGAAGCAAGGATCATATATGAGAATTCTTTGATTTTCTGTATTAATGAAGCTGCTACAATCCTGTGTGTAGGAAAATGGTTGAACATACTGCAGAATCACATCAGCACATATAATCTGACTTCCTCCCAGAACAGCAAGAGGAACTAAGAACCAAGGAAATAATGACAACTTCTCAGGTCCTCATGATCAAAGGAAAAGCAAGAAAGAAACATGGACAAGTAACTGTGCTTTGAAAGCTGAATAGGTGAGGCTCAACGGTAGAACTTACAAAGCTGATCTGAGAATTTGCCCTGTGTTCCTTCTCTGGCCCCCCCAGCCCCAGAATCAAAGACACAGGCAGGATGGGAAACAGTTCAATGCCTGCTACTAATGCTCTTGAATGCAACCGGGTAGCAGAAGGCTGAAATGTGCTGATGACATGGAGTCGTGAGTTTAGTCAAGACCAGAGAGGAAGGTGAAGTACCCTCAATGGAATGAACAAAACTTGGTAATTGGTGCACATAATGGCAGATAAAATCCAGCACAGACAGTCTCAAGGTGAAACTTTCTGGAAGGAATAAATTAAATGCCTCATCCAGACTGAAGGGTTCTGAATCAGTTGGTGCCTCCTGAGAATAAGATCTAAAACTCATCACAGTTCAGTGAGAACATCTGCTCTGTACAGAGCCTCAGTTAGAAAGAAGGAACAAGATGTCAGGCTGCGTGAAGAAGCAGATGAAAAATGCATGAGTGATGTGAGTCATTACAGTGAGAACCCCTTATATAATCCTTTGTAAAAACCAAGAGAAGAGAACATGAAAGAGGGGGTGGGATGGGAGTAACAGGGGTCAATGGGCTATGCATATGTTAAGACTTCAAAACAAGGGCGGGGGGAAAACAAATTAAAGCATCCCTGATTTTCACATCCTATAAATGGATGGTAGAATGTGATGTATGCAAGAGACCAAAGTACGCCTAAGCCATCTTCACTCAGGAAGTGATTGTAAGAGACAAAATGTGTCATGAAATTCCAAGGAAGGCATATTTCAGACACAGTCAGTGTGCATTTCCTTCTAAGGAAGAGGGTTTCATTTCTGCAGGTGGTGAGCAGCTTCAGTTGGAGCCATACTTTCAGGGGTGGGGGTGGGGCTGTGACAATGATTCCAAGGATTCTGTCCGCACATCTGGACCACACCGGCCTACAAAGTCCACAGAGAGTCTCAGTTCCGGGTGAAATGCAGCATTTTCCACTTTACTCCAGGGGAAAACTGCCTTCCCAGAGTTTGTGCATGTTTGTTCTTGATGCATTTTCCTCTGAAACCTTGGCAAGTCCTTTATCCCAGTTAGATACAGACCAGTTTGCTTCTTCTTCCTTTTGTGGATTTCAGCTGTACTCAGATGTCTCTGGGGTGATTTTTATACACCCAAGTCTTGTTACTTTGGTTCTTCCTGGACAACACCATCTTAATTTTTATTCTGTGCAGTGCCTCTTCCCTGAAGATGTTTCTTTCCTGTTTACCAGTGATTGACCAAGAAGTCATGTGATTTCTGCCTTTACTTTATCTCCTTTGAAGCCTACAGGATCTCCGTGCCCTCTGATATTTTTTTCTGAGATAGGGACTCTGTGAATGTCATACTGCAACTCCAATGCCAGAAGTAATCTCAGATCTCAGCTCTAGAAGATGTAGGTACTCATACTAGTACCTACATCTGGGGACAAGTTGGTGCTGGTATATGTTGGGGAAATCATGGGTCCATATAGTCTACATGCTAGATTTAGATCTTAAAGTCCAATAACCTCAAATACTACACTCCATTGGGCCATTATATCCTGACAACAACAGGAATCTACTGCCAACAGGTTCTATTTCTCACTCTTGCATATAGATTATTTTCTAGCCAGAGCTCTTTCTTTTCTCTATGCACCTAAAAGTTTGCAAGACAACTCTGTAGGGTTCTATGAAAGATGACCTGATTTTATATTTTGGTTTGATTTTTCATATACACAGAGGCACAAGGGACATGGTGTGATTTTTAAATACGTGTAGTGGATGCTTGAAAAGTTTCACTTTGACTTTTAATTTCTGATTGCATTAAAGACGGGGCTTTAGATGTCCATCACTGAGTACGCCTACTGATCACATGACAAGGAGACTCATGGAGTTGCCTGCTAGCCACATATTCCAAGTGAATTAAACAATCCCTGCTACTTTGAGATTATTTTCCCTAGCTACTTTTCATTTTTACAATTGTAGAAACTGTATTGGGCAGTCTTTTTGTGCTCTCGAATACCCAAAGTGATACTTGGGATCAGACCAGATAGTCCACAGAAATATGTTGAGTTGATTCATCCTTAAAGACTGAATTTTTTGAAAAGGATTGCTACTTCATGTTAGTAGAAGGCCTTGGGTTAAGTTACATCTTTAATTTGCTATTTCCAGAAAAGTAAGTAGCTACTTCAGGAAATATCTAATTTATGAAAGCATAGCATCAGATTATAGTGAGTTTTTTTTTTTTTTTCTCAAGCTCAGGCCTTTTCAGGACTGGTTCATGCTTATTTAAAGATTACCCAACTATAAACAGAGACACAGAGTCAAAGCTGCGAAAGAAACAAAAAGACTCATTCAAAGAAATCAAAATTTTCCAGCAATGTACTTTCTTATTGAACAACCTGTTTTGCATCATCTTGTCATTCACTTCCCAGAGCTTGAGGGCTGACCTGCATAAGCAGTGGGAATGCTTCCTCTCCCCAGCTCCCCCATGACTTCCAGAGCCACTCCTGGACTCAGCCATACTGACAGACCTGTCTGCTGCCTGATACTTCCCAGCTCACTGCCAAGTCTAACTCTGAACAGATAGTTATTCCTCTGCCAATTATTCTAATGAAACATGAAGGTGGATTTTGTATTAAAAAGTTATACAAGTAAAGCCAGTCTATAGGATTCCTCCCTTAAAACTGGATTCATCCATTCTGTCCTTTCCTCATCAGGCACCCACTCCACTCAGAAGTGTTTCTCCCCTCCCAGGTCTACACTCCACCTTGACTCTGTCCCAGGGGAGGTGTCATTGAAATCCCTTTGCTTCTTGCTTCTACTCCTGTATGAATATGTAGGTAGGGGAGATAGCGAGTTTAAACCTTCTCCCTCTGTCTCATGGGGTGCATTCTGATGCAGGCATCTCCTAGCAGGTCACTAATGTCTACTTAGAAGTTTCTGGTCTGGCCAAGCCCCCAGATCCAGACCAGCCACTTATAAAATAATTGATTCAGAGGCTTAATTCTATAGTAAATGCTGGGCCAGTAGTTCACGCATATTCATATTATTGATTAGCTTTTGCGCTTAAGTTAACCCATTATTGTATCTATGTTTAGCCACGTGGCTTAGTACCTTTGCTCACTGCAGCATTCTCATTTTCCTTCCTCTGCATCTGGCTGGCGATCCTCAGCTCTTTTGCTTCCCAGAATTCTCATGGTCTGGTTGTCCCACCTCTACTTCCTGTCTAGCTTTTGGCCAATCATGGTTTTATTAAACCAATATTTACAGTGACAAATATTTACAGTGCACAAAAGCATAGTCCCTCAGCACTGATTCTTCTGGCAACCATTATCACAGCCCTCTTCCATCTTCACCTTCTGAGGTTAGTGGTACAGATCATGTTTGTTTAGCCAAGGTGGGACTGAATGACCTTCCTACCCTATGTAGCTGCTGGATAACCTGCCCAGTGTCATCGACTGTGTTGCTCTGTGTTACTTCACATCCATTCCTCTATTAGTAACATGTACAGTGTTATCTGATTCATCCTGCAAGATGTTACCCAATTTCTCTTCTTCATTAAACCAGAGGAGATTAATTCCCCTAAAAGTACAAACATCTCATAGCAATTGAGTGTGATTGTATGAGCCTGAAATCCCAGCTAACTTAAAAGCTGAATCAAGAAGATTTAAGACCAGCCTGAGCTACTCAGTAAGATATTCTAATAAAACAAATGAAAAGAAAACAAGCAAAATATCATAAGCCATAACATGAAACCTCAGACAAGTCTTGGTGAGAAGCATGCATATAGAATGTGGTGGCGAGTGTCTGAGGCCAAGTCTGTGAGCCTCTCACATCCACTCTGCTTCTGCTTTGACCTATAACTGTGGTGACGACTTTGTCCTGTCACTAGAAGTGAAGACTATTCTCTAACACTAAAACCTACAGGCAAAGATTAACTATGTTGACCCTTGTATCTTGGAGTTTGACAATAATAATCCCTCTAATAACCATGCTGGATGGGTCAGTAGGCAGCTTTTAACCTAGAAAGCACACACAATTTGGGAGTATGCAGCTGGTATCAGTGACTAACATAACTTGAGGATGAGAAGTCCAGAATTAGATACATGTCAGATGAAGAGCAGTGTCTGGGTAGCATTTGAAGCATACAAGAACTAACCCTAAATGTATGTGCTGCCAGCTGCAGCTCATATGGTTAATCTCACTATTACTCAGTATACATAAACCCATAGTCACAATACCAATATTGGACAATTGCAAACTCACTTTTTTCCAGTGCCATCTTATGTTGTGCCTTGTAACTCTTTAGACGTATTTGCTGTTTTATTGAAACAAAAATGCTAAGACTGGACATCCCAACATTTTACATCAAGGTTTCTGGACTATGTCTGAGTAAAAACAATCAATATTGGTTAATAAGCCAGATCAGTGTTATTGGTATTCTTTACAACCCAGGCATACTTCATTTTATGTACAGATTGCCTATCAAAACTTGGGCTTGGGTCTTGTCTAGACAATGCCGAACATGGCCACTCAAATTAATAATGTACCAGAATTATCTTATGCTTAATGCAGCTGGCTCTATATTGACTCTGTAAATTAAATTTACTGCACAGTGCTATTGACAGCTGAGTCTCTGGCATATGTAATGGATTTGAATGGAGACAGGGTGGTGTCTTATGCCTTCGAGCAAAATGCTGATAACTCATCATTTTCATAAAAAGTGGGAAAATGCTTTATCTATCACCATTCCCTCTCTCAGTAGATTAAATCAACACAAGAGGTGGCTACAATGTGCTGATTCACCTCTTTGTGGGAAAGCAAAGAAAACTATCCCAAGCAGCCTGTAAAACAAGTGCTGGTAGGCTCATCATACGTGCAGTTTGGGAATCTCTGTGCATCTTGAGGAAGGATTTTCATCTCAAGGAGTACAATTGAGTCCTATAAATTTGATTTGAGCATAATGAAAATTCTCATAAATGTGTATGTACAAAGTCAGGTCTAGACACATAGCCTTCCACATTTAAACTGCTTTACTCCCAGTGTGGGAGGATTATCTAGGACCTAGCTCTGCCATATTTTTGACTTGTAAGAGTGACCACTTGGGGGCAAACAGTATAGAATACCATAATAACAATGAGTTATTTCTTCTGTGGGGCTCATGGTCATGATTTAACAAACAGGCTATCAGGAAAAAAAGCTTACAGTGTCCTCATTCCTCTCTGTTCCTGTTGTAAAACTGCATAAATGATGTAACCTTCCTTATTCCTAGAATTTTTTTCTATTGTCTATTTGATTTTGAGGGGTTTCTTCATATACAATCTATTAAATGATATAGCCCAACTTAAGTAAAGGGTCAAGGTCAACTAAAGGTCTTCTATGTTGGAGGCAAGGTTTGGCTGGGATGGATATATATGTGTAACTGTCCACTTAGGTAACCCCATCATGAGCTCAGAATATTCCATATTCACATTGTTAGTTATGTAAGTCTGTAGTGGACTATGCATTGCATTTTATAATTGTCCTGCCTATGAGTTTAATAAAAGCTGATTGGCCAAAAGGCAGACAGAAAGTGTAAGTGGGGCTACTAGGCTAAGAATACTCTTAGTACAGGAAGAACAGAGACAGATGCCAGAGTCACCAGAGCTGCCCTGAGACGCAGAGAGAATGCTGCTCTGAGAAAAAGTACCAAGCCATATGGCTGAACAAGATGGATGAGTTCAGATGAAGGAGCTAGTTATATGCCTGGGCCTTAGGTCAGTCAGCGTAAAAATAATATAAGCATTTGTGTCTCTGTGCGACTGCGTGTGTTTCTGTGGGATAGTGGGTCCAAACCTCAAGGCTAGACAGGAAAGGCCGGACAGAACCTAATACAACATAGGTCTTTGACTAAAATCTCTTTTCTTGGTTTCATCATAGATAACTTTACAAAAAGTTATTATTATATTCTTTCAAGTTAATTAAATTCTCAATTACATTAATACTGCATCAACTTAGTCAAACCTTGTAAGAAGGGGCAATTGAGAGAAGAATTTGAAAAATAGCTCAGCAGGGGGGATTAATCCAGATAGCAGAGGTTCCTTAGTCATGCGCCTGCTGGAAGTTATTGGCAGACAATGAACAAGCCCAAATAGAATTGAGACTGGGTGAGGAATTGTTCAAACACTGGCTGCAGGAAGGTCCATGAAGTTAGTCATATCTGAACTTTCACATCACTCATCAGTCGGAAGCCTCCCTCTAGAGTAGCATTGCTCCATTGTAAACCTCAGTGAAGCCAGTGTGTACACTAAACCCTATCAATGGACAAGAAAGCTCTGCAGATATGCCAAGCTAAAAATCATTACATCTGGAGAATTGAGACTTTTGTGTTCTCTGACCTAAGTATGGCAGGTGAAGATGACTGGAACTTCCTCAAGTGCTCTTTTCCTGCATTAATTCTCATAGTCACATAGCCCAAGAAACTGGATGGCTTGAGACAAACAGAAGAGTGTCCTTTTACACTTTGAAATCAAAGTGTCAGCCAATCCAGTCTCTAAAGGGCCCAGAAGAGGTTTGAATCCTAAGAATTAGTGATCTGTGACTCTCTCTAGATTTCTTTGGCTTGTGACAACATTGGTCCTCTATAGATCCAGTATTATGTGGACTTCGGTACTTTGAAACCTGGATTTCCACTTATTATATGATGCTGGGTTGAGGACATATGTGAAGGGGCCTATAGCTATGGTTTACTTGTGAGGTGAGTCCTTACCACTTCTATAGTTTTTCCACACAGGATGGTTTTGAATACTCCTGTTGCAGTTCCTAGAGCTGGGCAGTATCAATGTGAATGAAAAGAGTCAAAAGCAAGGATTCCCTCTTGAGGAATAGGTGGTTCAACTGGGTAAAGGGAGCAACCCATGGAAAGCTAGGGTGTAAAATGTGGGATATCTTTCTGTATGCTGTGAATTATCTTTGGATAATAAGGAAATGTTCTGGCATATAGCAAGGCATCCTAGAAGCATGCAGGAAATCTGAGCATAGGCAAAGGAGAAGAAGGGTGGAGTCAGACAGAGAAGCAATCCAGCCTCTGAGAGGGCAAGATGTAAAAGGATAGGTAAGCCACCAGCCAGGTGGCAAAACAGATTAATGGAAATGTGTTGAATTAAGACCAAAGAACTAGCTGGCAATAATCCTGAGTCATAAGCTGAAGAGCATGTAGTTAATATAAGTGTCTGAGTCATTTTTGAGTCTGAGCAGAGGCTGGTGGGTCCAGAGGGCCGGGCTAACTAAGCCAGGACAGAAACTTCTACTACACATGTCTTTCCAGTTTCCTTTCCAGTCATTCTGTGAAGGTGTCTGTGAAAAGCAGAGAAGTTTCTGTAACCTGTGGTCACCTTGTGCTGGTTACCTGTCATCCTACAGAGAAGACCTCACAAGACATGGCAAAGACAGTTCTCGCACACATGACAGGCAGCTTCACTTTCCCTGCTGCTGACTCATGCCCCTCCATAGGAGGGTCTTCTGACTGTTCCCACAGTGGACAAATCTGGTAACTCAAAAGAAATAAAATGACAGCATAGTACCACTTACAGAAATCAGTCAGTCTGTTAACGTCAAGATAGAAAACCATCCTGAACAATAGTGTTTTATTTTGGTACAACAAGAAAGCTCTAGTGTGCTGAGCCCAGTACTGGTAATCATTTTCTCTCTTCCAGTAACTACAGAAATCTAGATCATTTTTTTGTAATAGAAACAGGGTTGTTTCATTAAAGCCCCCATTTTGAAATGATTTACCTCTGTAGAGCAGGTGATAATTTTCTGTTACAGGAAAATTATAAAAATTTTCTTATTTTTATTGTCAAAACATTTTCGAAGACATGGTCTCTTACATGTAAAATTGCTACATTTAATAATTAAGACTTTTATGGAAGACCTTTTTGTGCTTGCTTTGTTTTTGTTTATGTATTTTTTATTTTGTTTATTACTTAAGCTTTTTTGCATTTTACATACTAATAACAGATCCTCTTCCCTCTCTTCCTCCCACTCACCACTCAGCTTCCCCTCTCCCCACCCACCCACTCCTATCCACTTGTCAGAGAGGGTAGGTCTGGGAGGTGGAGTCAACGAAGTCTGACATATCAAGTTGAGGAAGGACCAAGCCCTTCCCCCCTGTATTAAGGCTGAGCAAAGTATCTATCCCCTTATAAGGAAAGGGCTCCAAAAGCCAGTTCATGCACTAGAAATAAATCCTGGCCCCACTGCCAGAGGCCCCACAAACTTCCCAAGCCACACAACTGACCTCCACATTCAGAGTGCCTAGTTTGGTCCCATGTAGGTTGTCACCTGTCAATCAAGAGTCAGTGAGCTTGAAGGAGCTCAGGTCAGCTCTCTCTGGGTTTCTCAGTTATGATCTTGATCCCTTTGCTCATATAATCTCTCCTCCCTTTTTCTGGGGAGCTCAGTCCAGTGCTTAGCTGTGGATCTCTGCAGCTGCTTTCATCAGTTGCTCGATGAAGGTTCTATAATAACAATTAGAATGAGGACTTTTTTCTTTGATCACACATTGTTTCTTTTGGCTCAGTTTTATTTAACAGTTGCACACCTATAGTTTGACTGTCAGTATTGTGTGAATCAAAACTCAAAAGAGATGCAGACCCTGCTCTCAGTTTGCCTTCAACAAGGAAAGGAAGAACCATGGGGTGGGTGAAGCCTGCTAGTGCCTGAGGGGTGTGTGTGTGTGTGTGTGTAGGTGTGTGTGTTTGTGTGGCCAGAGCCACTGGAAACCCTGAGAAACCATGAGCCAGGTTTGCAAAGATATGATATCAGTCTGTGAGCAGAGAAGTACCTAGGGACCTTAGACAACAGACTACCAGTCAGCACCATATCCTGTAGCTATAACATTTGCCACTCCATCTGCTTAACTAAGAGACCGGGCAAGAAAGACATGGAATGGAGACATGGGATGGGTGGGCTGATGGTACAGAACCAGATGCCTGTATTTCTAGGCCAAGAGCATCTCTATAGGACTTCACTGATGTCTCTGGTTTGTTGCTTGTTCTATTAGCTTTATAATCTGTTTTGATTGTTTATTTTTCATGAAAAGAAAAAAGGTTGACATTAAAAAGAGAGATATAAATTAAATTCTGATTTTTGTTTTTTTTTCTTGCCAAGTATTCCATGATTCTTAAAACTAAATGTATCTGATGCCATATAAAACCATCAGGCTGTAGTGTAAAAAAGACTGAATATACATTACAGTGTATAAATAACTGTTGGGAATAAATTAACTGGGTCAGGAACCTGGGTGCACAGTTGGCCCAAAGTAGAAGGACCTCAGAGTTTCATTGATTAAAAGCAGGGTTCCTGTTCACAGCAGCATTATTTGTAATAGTAAGAACCTGGAAACAACCTAGATGCCTCTCAACTGAAGAATGTATTAGCAAGCTGTGGTACATCTACACAATGAATGGAGTACTACTCAGCAGTAAGAAGAAATGATATCCTAAAATTCAGATGCAAATGGACGGATTTGGAGAATCTCCTCATGAGTGAGATATCACAAACCCAAAAAGATAGGCAGGAGATGTACTCACTCATAAGTGGACTTTAAAAGAAAAAGAGATGTCATTATATATAAGAGCTCAAGGCTAGAACATAGCTAAATGACACAGTGCTTCACTTCTGCATTGATGGCCTCTGGCAGGGATGTGGGTGAGGAAGGACTCCTTTTCTTTAAGGGGCTAGCTAGCCACAAGGAGTTTAATTATGCTCCAGTAAGTAAAGCTCTCCCCTGACATCTACTGCTCTGTGGTGAGAAGCTCACCCTTGGTGTCCCTTCTGCTCTGTGATGAGTAGCTGTCCCCTGTCATGGTCTTCTGCCATGATGTTTCTGACTTGCTTTAGGTCCATAATTACAAAGCCATCTGATCATATACTAAGATGCCTGAAATGAATATTTCCTCCTTTAACTAACTTACAGATGATGCTCTGTCACTGCCGAATCTGACTCACGAATCCTCTGTATCCCGTATCATAAGTTTCCAGGACTTAATTAAGAGCAAGAAAAGGTTTGGACTTCGCTGTATCAACTCAGTTTCCTTTAAAACACTAGTTCAGTCGCTTTAGTTACTTTTCTGTACTCTAGTACAACTAATGTTTTTGTATAAAAAACTATATACTTTATTACTGAAGATTATTAGAATTCCTGCAAAACTACAAAGTTATAATGCTTAAAATACATTTAACAAATTCTACATGAAATTCATATAAAGTCACACAGTGAAAATGAAAGGAGGCCCCATTGAGAGTCAGAACTTCCACTAATCATTTTCCAAGAGCACTCTTCTTCGTGATTCCTTCGCAGAAGTTCATCCACAGCAAGCAGCTTTAGTGAGAAGAATGCCCCTGGTTTGTTGTGACATGCCAATTGCTGTTTTATGGTAGACAATCAAAGATCATGTCTCATAAGATAGAGTTGAGTAATGCCTTCTTGTGAATGTCATAGCTGCACACTTGAAGTGCCTCCTGCCTGGTGCATTATCTTCAGGAGAAAGTGACTCCTTCTATCTTATTATGTTTCTCTAGCCACCTTGCAGGACTCTCTGGGTAGAAGAAATTCTGTGTGGGGCAGCATCGAATAACCTTGATGGTATGAGATTGGAGGGGGGGCAAAGTAAATACTTGACCTATTCAAATGCGTCATCTCAGACCAAGGCTTCTGATTGTTCTAGTTAGGGTTCTCAACACACATCAGCCTCCATTCTCCCATGGTGCTTACTGTAAGGTAAGATGAGCTCCCTGGTGGCAAATAATTTGAGCATTACTATAGCTGCATATATAAAGGTTGTGTTGTGCTTAATTCTTATGGATGCTACTGAGGAAACTTGCTTTCTTTAAGCAAAGAAGGGCCAGGAAGACTTTTTTTATTTACTGTATGAGAGAGAATCAGGACTGTGGCACCTAGCAAAGAAGATGGGGCTCAGTGACAGCCCCTTTTAAATGTGCCTTGGGGTTGATCAAAGTTTTCTTCTCCAGGAGTTGCAGGCATTCTTCTTTCATCTTGGTGGCTTTGCTGACCCCCACAACTAACTGTACCCTCATAAAGGAGCCCAGTTCAAGGGTATATCAGCATGCCTGCAGTTTACTCAGTCCTATTGGCCATATGTTAGTGGTATGTGCCAGAGAACTATTCTTACTACGAGAGGGTCATACATCAAGAGTTCTGGAAACTGTACAAGAGAAGAGGGTTTCAAAGGGCATGCTTCAGTGAATGTGCATTCCTGAAGCTAGTCTATAAAAAGACTCACAGGCACGCAGGCAGCACTTGGTCTCAATTTCCCGTTGATTTCTAAGCTCCAGCAAACCGCAAAGCAGTTCTGTGGGCTTCTGCTCCAAGCTGGCCTGACAGATGTGAGGCAAAGGCAGAGTCTGTCCTAAATCAGAATTGCATGCAGAAAAGAAGAAAGACGATGTCACAGCCACAGAGTGTCACACATCACCCTAAGAAGACCATTGAAAGAGTTCATCAAGTGTAGGTGTTCAAATACACATCATTGGTAACACTTGGCTCTGTGTAGTTTTGTTTGTATTTCTATTTTTCTAATGAATTTCTTTATCGTTAAAAACAACTTACTGGGTTTTCTTTTTTTCCCACATAGAAATGAATAAAATTTAACTTTTATTGTGTACTTCATATAATACTCAATTGAAATGGATAAAAGACTTAAGTATAATATCTGAGACCGTAAAACCTGAGGTGATAAGGTCCAGCCGCTGATTTTTTTTCTTGTTTTTTTTATTATTAATAAAGTCTCATTTTTTATCCATGTATCCCCTTGTTCAAATGCCCTTCCCCTCCCGCCCCTACAAGTCACTCTTCTCCCCATCTCCTTATCTCTTCCCCGGCAAGGACAGGAGGTCCCAAGGTCCCAAGGTGGCTTAGTTCAGCATCCACTCCAGGCAAATCCACTCTCCTCATCCCCATATCAAGACTGGCTCAAGTGTTCCTCTGGAGGGAATGGGCTCCAAAGTGCCAGTTCAAGGTGCTTCAGATCCCAAGCTATTCAGTGGTTGTGGTTTGCAGCTTGGACATGCTTTGCTTTTTATTTAAAGCCCACTAATGAGTGAATGCATCCCCTGCTTATTTTTCTGGGATTGTGAAACCTCACTCATGAGAATATTCTCCATATCCATCCATTTGCCTGCAAATTATAGAATATCATTGTTTCTTACTGCTGAGTAGTACTCCATTGTGTAGATGTACTACAGCTTGTTAATCCATTCCTCAGTTGAGAGGCAACTAGGTTGTTTCTAGGTTCTTCTTTTTTTCCATTTTCTTTTTTTTATTATGAATAAAGTCACATTTTCTATCCATGTATATCCTTATTCAAGGTCTCTTCCCCCTCCCTCCCCCTCCAGTCACTCTCTCTTCTCCACATCTCCCCACCTCCTCCCCAGCATGGGCTGGATGTCCCAAGATCCCAATATTGCTCAGTTCAGCATCCGCTCCTGGAAGATCCAGTTTCCTCACTCCAACATCAAGACTGAGTCATGTGTTCCTCTAGAGGAAGTGGAGATCCAAGGCGCCACTCCAGGTGTTTCAGATCCAAAGCTGCTCAGGTGTTGTGGTTTGCAGTTTGGACATTTTTTGCTTTTTGCTGTTTTTGTTTAGAGTCCACAAATGAGTTAGTACATCCCCTGCTTATCTTTCTGGGTTTGAGATACTTCGCTCAGCCAAATCCATCCATTGGCCTACAAATTTTGGGATATCTTTTTTTTTTTTTTTTTTACTGCTGAGTAGTTCTCCATTGTGTAGATGTACCACAGTTTGTTAATCCATTCTTCAGTTGAGGGGCATCTAGGTTGCTTCCAGGTTCTTGCTATTATGAATAATGTAGCAATAATGAAAAACAATACATGGGACTTCAGGAAACTGAGAAGCTTCTGTAAAGCTATGAACATAATTGAGCTAATGCCTTTGGAGTGCAAATGTGCATCTTTAGGGTATATACCCAGAAGTGGTATTGCTGGATCCTTGGGGAAATTGATTCCCAGTTTTCTGAGAAACTGCCATACTGCATTCCAGAGTGGCTGAACAAGCTTACACTCCCACCAACAATGGAGGAGTGTTCCCCTTGCTCCGCATCCTCTCCAACATAGGCTGTCATCTGTGACTTTTATCTTAGCCAATCTGACAGGTGTCAGGTGGTATCTCAAACTTGCTTTGGTTTGCATTTCTCTGATGGCTAAAGAAGTTGAGCACTCTTTCAAGAGCCCTTCAGCCATTTGTAATTCTTCTGCTGAGAATTCCCTTTGTAATTCTCAATCCCATTTTTCAATTGGGTTTTTCAAGGTTTTGAGGTATAGTTTCTTGAGTTCTTTATATATTTTAGAGATCAGTCCTCTATTACTTGTAGGGTTGGTGAAAATGTTTTCCCATTCTGTAGGCTGTGGTTTTGTCCTATTGACAGTGTCCTTGGCTTTACAGAAGCTTTTCGGTTTCCTGAGGTCCCATGTATTGTTTTTTGTTCTTAGTGTCTGTGCCACTAGTGTTATATTTAGGAAGTGGTCGCCTGTGCCCATTCGTTGGAGGGTATTTCCCACTTTCTTTTCTATCAAGTTCAGAGTAGCTGGGTTTATGTTGTGGTCTTTGATCCACTTGGATTTGAGTTTTGTGCAGGGTAACAGGCTTGGATCTATTTGCATTTTTCTACACACTACCAACCAGCTATGCCAACACCCTTTGTTAAAGATTCTCTTTTTTCCATTGAATATTTTGGGCCTCTTTGTACAAGATCAGATGTTCATAGGTTTGTGGGTTAATGCCCAGATCATCAGTTCAATTCCATTGATCCACAAGTCTGTTTTTATGTCATTACCAGGCTGTTTTTATTACTGTAGCTTTATATATATAGTATAACTTGAAGTCAGGAATAGTGATGCCTCCTGAGTTTCTTTTGTTGAACAAAATTGTTTTGGCAATCCTAGCTTTCCTGTTATTCCAAGGGAAGTTGAATATTGTTCTTTCAAGGTCCGTAAAATATTATGTTGGCATTTTGATGAGCAGTGCATTGAATCTGTAGGTAGCTTTTGGAAGAATTGCCATTTTTATTATGTTGATCCTACCTATCTAGGAACATGAGAGATCTTTCCATTTTCTGATATCCTCTTTAATTTCTTTCTTCAGTGAGTTAAAATTTTTCTCAGATAGATCTGTTACTTCTTTGGTTATAGTTACTCCAAGGTATTTAATGCTATTTGCAGCTATTATAAAGGGTGATATTTCCTTTAATTCTTTTTCAGCCCTTTTATTTTTAGTGTACAGAAGGGCTACTGATTTCTTTCAGTTAATCTTGTATCCTGCTACATTGCTGAATGTGTTAATGACTTACTAGGTTTTCAATGAGAAAAAAGACTGGACTTTTCTTTTTTAAACAAGGATTATAACAGTGAGGTATAATCTGGTCTTCTATTAGTTCTTTTTGCATTTGAGATTGGGAGCCGTATGATATATATATTATAGACTCCAAATAGCATCAGTGAGCATACCCTGCCCATTCCGGCCCAATAGCTAGGACTGATGTGTCACAGTGGTGCACAGGTAAGCCAGCAATGAAGGTTCTACACTGACTCATGTTCCAAGTAACTATGTAACCGGGCTCAAGTCTTCAACTACAGGAAAGATAAGTGCAATGTTCCAAAGAAGTAGGTGAGAATACAAAGTATCAAGCTTCTCTTCAGCATATTTTTTCAGCCTGGACATTGGAAAGGACCCCATAATCTATGGACTTAGCACTCTTGGCAGAGTACTGTTAACCTTGCATTGTGTTTTGAGAATCTGGAATTTAAAGGGAACACTCCTATACCACATAAGCTTCTCTTTTTTTGTATAAACAAAAATGCATATAACAAGCAAAAAAAATAATAATCAAATCTGTCTTTGAACACAAAGTGAGTCACATTTGCAATATGTCTTTTATAAAACTTAGGAGTTTGCTTTATTTTTTAGAATGATTTATAATTTCTGATTTTAGTTATGCCAGATTCTCAAATCTGACACTTGTCCATTTTCTTTATCATAGAGTGCTCCTGATTCTCAAAGGATTCTGACAAGGAATCACAGTATTGTCATTTTCAAATAAGAACTCATCTAGTTGCTACTTTAAAATAATAAAAGTTAAACAGCCTAGATGCTTCCCTCCCTCCATCCTTTCTCCCATTCATCCCTCACTTTCTTCTTTTCATTACTTTATACTCTTTATTCTACTTCTTGTTCCTTCTTCCTCCTTCCTCCCTCCCTCCTTTCTTCCTTCCTTTGCATCCTTCCTTCCATCCTTCCTCCTTCTCTCCCTCCCTCCCTTCCTTTCTTTTTTCCTTTCTTCCTTTCCTTTTTATTTTGTGATGAAATCTTTTGCAGCCCAGTTTGACCCAGAACTAATGAACTTCTCCTGTGTTGGTATTTCAGGCACAAAGCACTATGATTGCTTTCATTTTTCTCCCCCCCCTTCCCACAAGTGCCCAGGTGTGTAGTTGGATGTTTCTGTCTCATCAACAACTCTCAAATACCCAGCAGGAAGCTTCCCAAGCAATTGACTTGGCCACTTAATATTACTTACAAATACTCAGCCAGTAGCTCAAACTCATTACTAGCCACATCTTACACATAAATTAACCTATAATTCTATGCTTAACCATGTGGCTTGGTACCTCTTTTTAATCTAGCATTCTCATCTTGCTTCCTCTGCATCTGGCTGGAATTACATTTCTGCCTTTTCTCTTCCCAGAATTCTCCTACTCTGGTTGTTGTACCTACAATTCCTGCCTGGCTGTTGATATTATCATTTTATTAAACTAATAGAAATGACAAATCTTTTCAGTGTACAAAAGCATTATCCCACAGTACAGGTAAGAAATAGAGGTGGTTCTTCACATTGTGTTAGAAGAAAGGAAATGCTGGCAGCATGATTAAAGATTGATCTTCACTCATCCTACTAAGCTTTTATAGTCTTTTGTTACTTCTTATATTGGATAAAAGTTTCCAGGAAGTATTGCTATGATGGTGGCCATCATAAAGACCTCACTTGGAAAGGATACAAAAACTGTTTGTCCAGTGCATATTCTCATGGGCATAGTTCTTCCTGGTTTCTGGGAAAGTTGAGGTTATAACATAGGACAAACAAGTGATTTCTGGATTTCATTTTGTCATAAAAAAATGAATGATGACATCATTACTCTTGAAGAAGGAAAAAAAAAGTGTTACCACCTCTTGTTTGAATTATTTACTAGAAAAGAGACCTTAGAGAGTGAGAAAGATCTAATTTATCTGTTGTGTTTCACCCATTAATTAGAAAACTTGCTGGTGTTTGATGCCCAAGGTCTGCGGTCCTATAGTATTCCTGCACATGGAGGGAATCACTCTCCCTGCTTGCCCTCTGCAGTGTCAGAAAATAAGACAGTTTTATTTAGTCACAGGTTTTAAGGTCTTCTTAATCTTTCTGTCTCTCTTTTTCTTGGTTCTCATCAGTCAAAGAAAGCACCAGCAGAGCTATTATTGGATACTCTATAATTTTACTGGCACCTCAAAGACTAAAATGTCTCAGTGTGTTCAAAGATGTGTAAATCTCTCGGTTTTATCTCCAGACTTTTTTTTTCCTTTACCGTTTTATTAGTGAGTTAAAAACCAGCCCTGAATGTGAGCTCCAACTATTGATCCACCTACAATACAACTTCCAATGCCAATTTGAAAACAATCTATTATGATTCCTTTTGTATTTACATTGTCAAGTAAGTAGAAGTACATGTGTGCATAAATGTGTATGTTCACGTGTACAGTGCATGTGAACATTTATGCATGTACATGCATGAAGTGTATGTATATATTTATGTGAGTGCCTGTATGTGTGCATGAAAGTGTGTGTGAATATATATATATATATATATATATATTGTGGTGGTATGTTACATATTTAATAAAACCTAGAATATCAAGAGATCAACACACAGTCAAAAGCTAAGCAGATATAGCTCAGAAATTTCTTGATCTTTGAGTACAAGGCCAAACAGCTGGGCTTTGATGGCACACACCTTTAATCCCAGCATAGGGAAATCCAGAAGTGGTAATCTATGCCCTTAATCTCATAACTCCAGAGACAGAGAACTTTCTGAGAGTTCAAGACTGACTACCAAATAGTGTAGCTCCCGCCTTTAATCCTAATTTGGATGAGATACAGCTGGCAAGAAGGGTATTTAAGGAAGCATAGGAAGATAGCTCATAAGAGAAGCAACCAAGATTGAGGCTGAGGAAGTTGGAAGATGCCTGGGTGAGATTTGACTGTGGTGTTTCCTCTCTCTGATATTTCAGCCTTTCCCCAATATCTGGCCCTGAGTCTCTTTCAGTACAATCGGAATTCATGCTACATGTATGCATATGTGTGCACATGTAAGAACATGTGTGAAGCATATTTCATTTCCCTAGTAGCTTTCAAGGAAACACTTAGACTTAAAAACTATGAGTCTACTTGGTTAGCTTTATTTTTTTTTTTTTAACAAAGGATGTTTAAAATTGGACCTGGTGAGACCAAGGATTTGTGGAATTTGCATATTTTGAAACCATATATTCAACGTTTCTTGGACTCACAAGGGTTTGTTCCAGTGGAGCTCAGAGAGTGAAAGGAAGTAATAAGTGTAAGTGCAAGCTTTTACAATGTGCCCATGGTAACTCTGATCCTTATTCTCCATCCTGATCCATGTAATCATTTTACCAAGAAAGGTGAAGGCACACATTCTCTGCAGATGTACAAGCCCCTTCCTACTCATTAAAAACAAACATCTGTTCACATTTCCTTATGTGTTGTTTTATTTATTTATTTTTTTAAAAAGCATCCTTTATTCCTTTTATATCGGCTAAGATCCTTGCCCAAGGAACAGTGGTACCCAAGGTGGGTGAATCTTCTCACCTTGTCAACCTAATCAAGATAATCCCAGAGGCATGCCCACAGGGTCACCTCCCAGGTGATTTCAAATCTCACCAAGTTGACAGTTAAAATAAACCTTTACACAGGCCAAGAAAACAAATAAACCCCCAGGAAGACTGTTCTTATCTCTTCAACCCTCATCTACTGTTTGTTCTTGGGTGTGAGGGTGATCTGTCTGCACTCTCTGATTTCCAGGGTTGACTCTGGTCATTTCTCTGGCTACTCAGATGCCTCCTTCCTTATGTCTCTCCAGTAACCACACTTTCTGCCAAGGCAACCTTCCTTTGAACATAGATTCTCCAAACAAGCTCTCAGGTTCAATATTTTCTTGTACTGTGTTTGAAATGCTTTATGTTTATTTCGGATTAGAGTAATAGTGGCGATGTACATCTCCTGGCCTGCAGTCTGGTGTAGGCACTCTTTATATAAATTGGACCTGGCATTTGGAACTCACTATGCAATATGTTAGGCAGACTGATTTTGTCTGAAAACTCTTCCATGGTGTCTTAGGGTTTACTATTACTATGAAGAGGCACCATGACCAAGGCAACTCTTATAAGAAGAAAACAATCGTGGTGGCCGGCTTACAATTTCAGAGGTTCAGTCCATTATCACCATGACAGAGAGCACAGCTGTGTATAGGTAGATGTGGTGCTGAAGATGACAATGCTGTATCTTGCAAGTAACAGGAATTCACCTGATTGTTATTCTACAGGAAGCTTGAGAAAAGCAGACCTCAAATCCTGCCTCTCCATGACAAACTTCCTCCAACAAGGCCACACCTCCTAATAGGGCCACTGCCTTTGGGGTCATACGGTGATTCTGAGATGCAGAACAACGTCAGTCCTCTATTTCTCCCCTCCCTTCACTCATGTTTTCTGTGCCGTTGTCTGAGCATGCCTGAGATGTCAGCCCGGGAACTGTTGCCCTCACACCCAGGTCCTCTGTGCGGCTCTTATACTCCATGCTGAGATTTGGCTAAGGGCAAATTACTCCTCCTTGTTGCCTTTGGACAGTCTTTAGAATCCTCTCTAAAATGTCAGTTAGAGGCCATGCCTTAGCCAGTAATATCAAAACAATTTTCAGTGTGTTGACATCGAGAACTTCCTGCCTCCAATGGATGGGCCCCTGGGCAGCCTGGTGCCAAGAAGCAGATGTGCACCCCCACCCCAGCTTTCTGTTTCTGTGGTTTCCCTTCTCCAGCTTTCCTGAGCTGCCACCTTCTTCCTCCAGGTTTCTCCTCAGCACCTGTGTAGATGAGACCTCACTTTCCGCTTTTATCACTCCTGAAGTAACTGGCACCCATCTAGGTTTTTGGGCTTTTTTTCCCCTAGATGTTCTTATGCATTTACAAATTTTGTGACTAAAATAGCAAAACAACTTTTAAAAAAAAACTGAAGTTTTACAAGATCCCCTGAGTTTCATTTTTCTCTTAAAAAGCATTTTCAAGGAAGATGGACTCTCATCCTTTGGGTCAGCTGGGTAGTACTTACAATTTATATTTTTCCTGGTCTAAGTGTGTGTGTGCATGTGTATGTATATACTTATGTGTCTCTCTATGTGTGTATACATATGTGTTTCTGTGTGTATATACATACGTGTCTGTGTGTGTACCTGTGTGCACATTTATAGCCATGCATGTGTGTAAGTGCAGGTGCACAGGCCCTGCAACATCACAGTTCTTTCCTTGTGTCACATCAGAGTCACATTTTTATAGTCTGGAGGCTCAGGCACCAGAATTCCATGCCATTGAGCTTCTGGAGATGGTTCTCTTTCCTTGCTCTCTGTAGGAGCTCCTGGATTACACACATGACCATGTCCATAGCTTCCGGAGACCTGCACGCCAATCCTCATGCTTGCTTTTCTGCTCCATTTCTGCTCCTCATCCTTATCTCAGGGTTTTGGGAGATGGAGATAGCAGCTGTAACAGATTGGACTATTTACACATGACCCAGGTCAATGGCTGTGACTCTTGATCTGACATCTTCACAAATGTGTAGTAGGTTTTATTGCTGCTGTATGTTGGGATCAGCAGTCAGCGTCCACTGCTGTTTCGTCTACGCTTTCCCCGACAGTGTCAGTTCTCTGTGATTTTTAATCAGGTTTTGAAATAGAATGTTTTGGTTTCAAGTGATTCCATGAGTCATTATGTTTGGTGTCTGTGACTCATCTCTTGCTTTAAGGCTCTGAGGAGTACACACATGAAGATCCACCATTAACATAAATGCACCTCACATGTCTAACTTCAGAGAATGGTCTCACTGGGGAATCTCACCTCTAAAGCCAGGAACTGCCACATCTCTCAGAGCAGGGATATGGTTTCAAAGAAGCCATTTCTTCAAAGGGAATGTGGGAATCGTTCTTCTAAACACAAACTGATGGGGAAGTTGAAGGTGAGGCTCTGCTCCACTGGAAAATGCTTCTGTGTGCTCAGGTATTCCAGTGGGAATCTGAGCCAGCACCCTTGAACATTTCACTGGATGGAACAGTGAAGCTAAGCTAGCATTCCTGAACATCTTACTGGACCTAATGGTGAGACCTTACCTTATATGTAAGGAGAAATCAGGAAAAACACTTACCCATTCATTATAAATGTAAGAGTAGGTGCAAGGCTCTTGAGTATGAACACAGTTTGCACAGACCTGTGGACAGAGCAAGTGAGAGTCCTTCTCAGCTGAATAGCTCCATGTCAGCCTCTCTGCTGTAGAGCCTGCCAGATTTGCACCATGAATAGTGTGTGTGGTGTATCATTAGAATGCCACCTTCTGGTGAAATTCTGGACTGAAAGCCTATAGAGAATTGGGCAGGTGTCTATAATAAGAGGTTTTGGCCATGCTGCTCAGCCTATGGCTCAGGCATATTGCTAGCTAGCTCTTTCATCTTAATTCAACCCATTTCCATTCATCTGTCCTGCCATGTGGCCCATGGATTACCTATTTCTTTACATCTTGCTTCTTGGGCAGCTGGGTTTTGGCTTCATCTGACTCTGCCCTCCTTCCCCTTTATCTATGCTCAGATTTCTCTCCCCCTTTTAAAATGCCTTGCCATGAGCTCAAACAGTCCTTTTATGAACAAATGCTATTCACAGCATACAGAAAAACACCCCACATCAGGTGTCCTACATGATGTTGCTCTACACTCAACTTTCAGGTTTCTGGAGCTGATCCTCTGTGGTACACCTCATATTTGTATTGGGAATGAGAATTCAGATCCACTGAGCAGTGTATCTTCCTAGAAGATAGGAAGCTTGTGGTGACTCCATACCTGGTACAAACTCCAAAGATCCCCACTGCAAGATTAAGTTTAGAGCATTCAAAAGAGCTGAGAAAAATTGCCCTGCTTCTGGAGTTGAGCAATGTGGAAATTTACTCTGTAGTTGCAACACACAAACTTGTTTCCCAAAATTTTTGAGTTTCCCCCAGGTTGCCAGTTAAATTGTCTTATGGATCAGCATGCTGATGACTTATAACTACACTTATTGGAATTCTGTTTGATCTCAGAGCTAAAAGAATCACCCCCAAATAGCACAAATTGATGAAATCCTTGGAGACATCAAGAGATGTTTGAAATGAAATATATTGCACTCTGGCCCTGTCGAAACCTTATCACAGGTTTCCAGTTTATTAACCTGTAAGAGTTGAAGTGTACAGACTCAATACTTATGTCATGTTTAGGGCTGAACTTGTGATTTAGGCTGTAGGAATCAACATTCTATCACTCAAGTCACTATGAAGTAGATAGTAAGGTTTTCAGAGGGAAAAAAATGAGAGTCTTGGAATTTCTAGTGTTGTGTATATTTCTATATGTCATTCTATTTTAGGCCTCACTGGGAAGGGCAGGTGCCTTGTGCTAGAGTCATCCTGTGTTGTTTGTTTATGACTTGCACGGGTAGTCGTCCAGCTTTGCTGTTCCCAGTGGCCATATTACTTGATTTCCTCCAGGATTAATGCCTTAGTTTTGTTGTTTTGACATGCAGTTGACTAGAATATTCCATGAGTGTTATTTTGGAAGTGATTGTATTGACCAACAAAAGCTAAGAATAGCATTGTCCTTCATAAATGGGGCAGGAAATTCTGAAGACCTCCAGCAATAAATGTCACAGGGAGATAAAAGAAGCCACTCATTATGCAGGAACAGAAAGGTGAAAGGATACGTTTGTGCTGAAAGTCAGAGAGCAAGACATGGGACTTCCAAGTAAAAGTGAGGAGATGCAGACTCCAGATGGGGGAGAGACTGGGTTCACCTGGGAACAATGAGTCTCTGTTTGGTGTCCACACAATATGGTCCATTCTCTTCCCTGAAACAAAGGTGTTTCAACCTCATTCATGAAGCATTCACAGAAAGAAAATTCTAAATGTTGTTTTTGGGAGATGAAAGAGTGTCCCCTTAGGCACCTCAGATCATCAATGCTGAGTTCAGAGGAAAAAAGGAAGGATAACAGTGGATTATTGTCATTAAGCACTTGATGGCAGAGAAGTGCCCAGAGCAAGGTGTGCGGCCAATAGAGGGAATTGGGCATCTCACCTCCTCGTTGCTTTTCCTTTCCCTCAAGATGATGAGGGTGTGTCGTCAATGCTTTTAACTTCTGTTGGAGACCTGTATTTTACTCAAATGGTTAGAGTGTTAGACCCCTTCCAAGAACATTTTAATATTAGATGAGAAATCCAGCCCATCCCTAGTCTCTATCATGGGAATGTGGTGTAGAGTGGCAGTACAGAGAAAAACAGCTAGGGTTGGTTCATGGACTTTACCGTGGAAATGCCTTCTCTACATTCAGAAGCTTCTTTGTTTTTTCATGCCCAGATTGAAATAAAATAGCCATATCAATGTTACCTTCCAAAGCCTGCATAAAATTTAACTCATATGTCTGTCAAGATGAGGACTAAGATTTGTATCCCTGCTATATCCACCGTTTAATGCTTTAAAAATGTCTCTAGGTTACATAGAAGAATTATTCTGCCCTCCACTTAGAACACACTGATAAAAGAAAATAAAACAAATTTTAAGATCATAAAACATTACAGAATCATATGATCCTAGTAACAAAATATTAACAAATGCTACCTCTAGAAATAAACTGCTTAAGAATTAACTTTTAAGTCTAATTCAGTGTTGAAAGAATTTTCTGAAGTTTAGATCCTTATGTAGTTGAAAAGCATATAGATTCCGAAGTTTACCAACTTTCTGATGCCATTTCAAATACTAATAAAATATTCTCTGTGAAAGTTCCTGACCTGAGAACCATGGACACCTGAACTGATACCAACATTCAGGTCTTACCACATGGTCTCTGGTGCTTCGGTTTTTTTCTTTACCCCTAAGTATCAAGCGTTTTTTTCAGCTTATATACTTCTAAGCTCCCCCTACCCCCATGCCCATCTAAAAAAATACATTTTGAACTTTTGTGGAGAAACATCTAATCTAACATTTTAATTCCCTCTGGTTTTAACAGCTGAAATACAGAGAGCATATTTAGAAGCCCACTTGGAGCATTTATGAAAATATGTTGTTCCAAGCTCTGTGTGTATGTGTGTGTTTCACATTGCATAGAAAAGGCCAACTGTTCACTGTTGTGCCAAGAGCTCATGTATCCTTATTTATTTATTTTTTGTTATTGTTGTTGAAGACTTAAGGCCATCTTTCATGGAATTTAGCAGTAATAGGAACAATTTAACGATAGTATATCAAACCTCTCTTTCATTTCCTCTGATCTTGTTCCTCAGTTACTTTTCTTAGACACTTGTTTCACAGATGCAACTTAATTTTTTTTTGATAAGACATTTTTAAAGGCAGTAGTTTAACAAAAACATGATTTATAGAAATGCAAGCTCAGCATTCAATCCATAAAACTCTTGGTGTCTATTGCTATGTCCTGAAAGGTGAACTTTTTAGATTTTCTTTCCTGACCCTCTAAATAATTGGAAAGTAAACTTGTCCATGAGAGGGATGCACTCAGCCCATTGTGATGCTCAAAACTCTCTTGCATCTCTTACTTTGCTCAATGGATGAGATAGATATCTGCTCAACACCGTCATGGAGGGGATGGCTGCTGGCCTTTTGGCTGTGAGGTAGCAGGAGTAGCTTTGTCTTGGGGAGTGTGGGATATTCTGTATGAACCCCTCTAAAGGCCCTGTGGACCTTCTGTGGTTCAGACACAGGCTTTTTTTTTTGGATGTGAATGGGAGGATCCTAACACCCAATGTGAAGGTCCAAACCTAAAGGATCTGGACTCTGAAACTTCACTTAAGAAGCAAACAGGACCTACCTCATACTTTATCTTCTCTGAGTTCTCACATTGTTTTCTTTTCATGTAAAATATGTAACCTTATAGCTTATTAGGTTTCTTAGTAAGAAAATAGGACAATTATCTTCTGAATGTTCAAGAGCTCAATGCAATGTAACAAATTTTACTTTTTATTTCTGCTTTCTGTCAAACAACTAAACTCCAAGTCTGCCAGATCAAAGCAATACCAAAACAGTTCCAATGAGAATGGAATCAGGCCTTAATAGTCATCATTTTCTCTAAACAGAGGAACAGAAATGGGGTCCCTAGCTCATCCTCTCTCTCGAATCTTCTCAATCATTCTGAGCCTTTACCCTGACATAGGCCAGGGACAGGCACTGCTGGGGGTCCACATCCCAGGGAGGGGGATGTGCAATCCCCAGCACAGCATGAAGAGGACCATCACTGTGGAAAGGGGCCAGCTGTTTCCACTCTAGGTGAAGCTGTATGAAACAATTGTTCATCGAGTTTATGCAATAGGAAGCGTGGGAGTTGAAAAGCATAATATTTACTTGGATTAGATACCGCACATTTTCAATTTGCTCTCAGAAAAATTACATTGGAACAAGAAGAGTTGGAATGATTCCTTTAATAGATCCAACGGATAACAATTTTTTTTTAAAGCCAAAGAGTACAAAAAGGACATTCTTCTGCTTTATTTATTTTTAATTGAAGACGCTATGTAAGCATTTGCCAAACTATTCAAGTGAGAGCCGTAATTAGGCAGTGCAAGTAGAGAGAGAGAGGCAGTAAGTGCCAACAACCACGCATCTATTTATGGATATTACTCCACATAATGAAAGCAAAACAGTTGTAGCTATGTATTAAATTTAGAGTTTCATTCCCAATACTGTTCCCCATGTGTGAAACAGTTGGCAGGAAGTATCAACATGAGGCCAAGTCCATGATGGTTGGACGGTTAAGAAACTAATGCAAATAATTAAGGATTAAGTAAATAAAGGGACTGGATATGAACAAAAAAAAATAGCACAGGCTACACAGCTTTAGAGTACAAAGTGACATAGTTCTGTCCTGAATTATCTTTTTTATTGCTTTCAAAAATGTTAACTACGTAATTGTCAGATAGCTGCTTTGCAGAACAAGCCAGATTTCCCACTTAATATGTACCCTACAAAAATAGATGGATTGTGAAATAGTATGTTAAGCAGAGCCTTAAGATTAATGTGTTAAAAATAAATATCACTTTGCTAACTTAAATCCAGTTGTTAAGATACACGTCTCTTCACATAGCTGTGGGATGGATACGAATTTTCTTGAAGTTCTGAGGAATATTCAGTGTGTCCACTCAGATTCCTTGGTTGGATGTTGGTTATTGAATTACTGTCACTGTTGCCTGTATATCTGTATATAATTCAAAAGAAAATTAGCCCAAGACAAAAATCATACCATCTCAAGAAAGCAACATTGTATAGGAATGATCTGCACCAAGTTCCTTGCTTTTTTTCTTTCTATAGGCGCAGACTTTCCACACGTTAAGGGTAAAATGATCATTTAGAGATTTTGGAATATGTGTGTTTACAAAAGTCACAGAAGTTTTTATTTTCAGTGGCACTGAATTCCTCATGGTGAAATCTTGTCAAATCATCGAGACCACCCAAGGTGTCCATCATGATGTCTATATCACCTAATGTAAAAAGTTAAGAGGGAAGAAGAGGATCTTCACACAGATTGGATAATGTGCCTGAGACAACAAAATGAGATTTTGCCCATGTAGGTTAGCTAAGCAAAATCAGAGTAGTCTGGGCTACAAATGTAAAGTCAGCGTAGCCTGGGATAGAGATGAAAAGTCAGAGTAGCCTGGGCTAGAGATGTAAACTCAGAGTAGCCTGGGCTAGAGATGTAAATTCAGAGTAGCCTGGGCTACAAGAGTGCTCCTTATGTTCTCACATGGTCCCAACTCTGGACCTTTCCTGCTAGTCAACTGCAACTGTTTGAATATCTTTGTATTACTAACCTGACCAAAATGTCCCATGGAAACCTCCAGCCCCTCCTCTCTGGATTTTGATTCCCTTTTCCCCAAATTCATGACTGACTGTTACATAGTGAGTCCATGCTTTATTTGAGGCTGTCACAGTAAGAGTCTCCTGCCAATTGAGCCCAGTGATCCCAAGACACTAGCCTGCTCAGCTCCAGCAGCTTTCTTCTCCTGAAGCGAGAGCCTATGTGATATATAGTTCTTTCCTATAGCCTCTCATTTCTGCCATGAGATTATGATCCTCTTTATCCATCCTGTGTCCTCATTCCCATTTGTCAGTTTTTTGTGGAATACTAAGAATCAGATCCTCAGTCTTATACTCTTAGGGCATAAACTTAACCCTGAGCCAATGTCACAAAGTGGCTACTGGCTTCACATTAATATTTTTTCGTGGATGGCTTTCTTTAAGACTCCCCAGTCAGGCCTCCTATGCTAGAGTTCCAGTGTCCCATGTGATCTTTTTAGATACTCTCTTTACACACCTTAGTGCTTAAACAGGTTATCCAGCAAAGGCCTGGTGTATTTCAGCCGTACATGGATGAATCATTAGGTTTAAGGAAAACAGAGTGGGTAGCAAGGGATGAAATGAGGTTGGCAGCATGTGTGGACAAGAGTAGAATCTGGTAGTAGAGGATGATATGGTCCAGCTCCAAAGAATAGGTCAGTGTTAGTTTACAGAGAGAGCAGAGCACAAGTGTGTCATATCCATAATGACACAGGGTAGGAGATGAAGTCCCAGAGACTGACCGTTCCTCTCTGATCAGGCAACTACTGCAGGGTGAGGTCATGTAGCCATAGACAGGCTTTTTATGCCATTATTGGAAGCCAGTTGCATATGATATAGCCTGTTCATTCAGGGAAAGAACTATCCTAAGCCACATTCTTTTAAGAGAATTAATAACTCTCCAGGCAGTGGTCCCCTGAAACATAGCTTTTCCATCTTTTAAGCAAATGAATGGCACCCATTTGTAGCACCGATCTGTGTCCACACATGCTGTGCTGGGATGCAGGCTTTCAACTGTCTGTTTGCTATTTGCTTTGCTGTGTTTTTCTTGTCAGTTTCTTTGACAAGATTCAGCTTGGGGAAGAGGAAGTGACTAACCCACTGCTCCTGAGAAAACATAAAAGGAGCCTGGATTCCAGGACTCTTCAATGTGTGCTGTTCATCTTTAAAAGATTCTTGGCAGCAAATGTTTGCACAAAGGCTGATAGTTAAATAGAGGGGGATTACAATACTCTTATTATTACACAAGCCTTAAAAAGAAAGAAAGAAATGTTCCGAACAGAGTGTCAGTTGAAAGGTTGAAATCCTTCTTGCAAAATATAAAGGCAAATAAATTATCCTCATAAAAACTTTTGGTCAGTCTTGACAATGGTTAGCGTGTGAAAGTAATATGATAAATGAGAAGACTTGGCTGGTTCTGCTGTCCTGCATATTTAGCATAGCACTATTTACAGGAAGATGACTCCAAATTTGGCAGTGCTTTGCAGAATAGTTTTCTGAACACCGATATAAATGAATTGCTCCAGCAAGGAAGCAGTGGCTGTTTGAGATGTTGTTGGAGCTGGCCATTGGCCTATGTGATAGACTCCAAATGGGAGGCTTCCTGGGGAGAAGGTGAGAGAATACTTCAGTATTCTACATTCACAGGGAGGTCCAGCATCCTTTGGTTTTGGTCTGGAGTCTCTTCCTGGATTATATTTCCAAGTTTGTGTTTCGTTGGCTCTTGAAAAAAGACATAACCAGACATGGTGGCTCATGCTTGTAATCTGAGTACCAGGAAGCAGCAGCTAGAGGAGAAATTTAAAACTATTTTTTACTCAGGAAGTTCTAAGCCACCCCGGAATACAGGAGAACCCTTCTCAAGCAAAAAGACGAAAAAGGAAGCCGTGGAAATAAGGTTACAATATAGCATGCACAAATCCAGTAATATTCAGATTAAAATCTGTTTTTAAATGTAGAGTCCTGAGCTAGGCATGGTGACTCACACTTATAACCATGGAATTTGGGATGCTGAGGCAAGAGGATTACCTGGAATTTGAGGCCATGCTAGGCTACTTAATGAGTACCAAGCCAGCCTAGCTGTGCTGTGAGGCCCATTGGAAAGACCAAATAGCAGAAGGCTAATTTCTACAAGCACAAGTACTTGCTATTTCTCCACCATGTGGAACAGACTATCAGCTTTTCCTTGCATTGCAGATATCACATATGGAACATGCTTAGACTGGATCTAGGCCCACATGCAGGTAACAGTGTGTGGGGAGTTTCTTTGGGTCCCACTTCAATCTCAGGGTGGCAAAAATTTTAGTTTTCATCATGAAGATGAGATGGAGCAATTCTAACACTCCTGGGATAGACTCAAGTAGTTAGGACACTGGAGGGCATCACTATATAAACTGAAATTGTCCTACTGAAGAAAGCTGTACTATAAAACCTTCCGTGGTGACTTTCATAGCTCTAGCACCATTGCTAAAGTCAGAGAGAGCCAGAGCAGAGCATAACAAAGATGCCATCACAAGCTGAAGAACCTGGCCAAGAAGGGAAAGGAGTTGAGAACTGGGAAGAATTCACTACAAACCCTGAACTCTGGGAAGATACAGGGATCCTTGCCCTCATATGATCAGACTCCACTGAACACATCTTAGGCTATGAAAAACAAAATGCTAAACAGATGGACTTGTTTAGCTTGGTTGAAAGATAGGAAGAAAAAAGAGGAAAAATAAGAAAAAAATTATGGTAAAAAGGATATGATTAGACATGGATTGCTGTACCAAAAGTATGGTAGAACTGGCTAAAGAAAACAATCAGAATAGATGGGCCTTTTCCTATGACTGATTGCTATTCTATCATCTGTCTCTCTATCCATCTACCTGTCTATATTTCTATCTATCAATCTAATCTCTCTCTCTCCTTATCTCTGTCATTTGTGTGTGCCCACCTCTCTCTTTGATCCCCTATAAGCTGTAGAAGAATCAGAAGCTGTCTGTGAGAAAATGGAAATGCCTAGGCCAAATCCATCATAACTCCTGCAGGTGACTTGTTGGGCAGCCTTCTACAAGACATCCAGGAGGAAGGTCCTGGTATTGAGATACATTGATAAATGTACATGGGTTCTTACTCATATGAGGCTCCTAGCTCCAGATCTTCAGACATAAATATGTAATATGAAGTAATTATAAAAACCAAGAAACTAAATAATTATTGTTGGGGCAGTATATGAGAAAGCAATAGAAACTTGAAGGGCTGGATACAAATGACCTAGTGGGGTAGGTATAAAAACCTGGGAAATGGTGGAGGGGAATATATACAAAAAAGAGAGGAACATAAAATAAAAGTAAGGATATCTGAAAAAAGGCAGCAGGTATTATACTATTAACTACTTAAATTACTCTATAATACACACTAATCTATTTCTACATATATAGCTTAAATAGAATTTTCTCATCCTAGCTGACAATCCTAAGAGTCAAAGACCATCTAAAAATTCTCAATAACAGGCATGAGAAGTCCCCTTTTGAGTTGACAGGGTTGTCCAAGAGACTGCCAAAACATTAGAAGTAATTGCCATTGTCTATGCTTTCTCTGCAGAGGTGGAAGGTATGTCCTCACTGCTGTAAACACCACTCACTGAAGATTCAGAGCCCTGAGGCTTCTCCTGCAAACTTGCAAAGGAAGGAAGCAGCTATGAGTCCTAAGCAGCTATGACATCTGTGAGTAACGGCAACTACCAGCACAATACCATAACCTAAGAGAGAAACAATAGCATGAATATTGAGATAACCAACTCAATAAAAGAAAAATTATGCCTGGTACTGAAACCTTAGCCAATAATCTAGGCCTAGTAAAATCATGAATCTTGGATGAAAATCTACAACCACACCATTTTATGAAACCAGCACAATTCCTAACTACCTTCTTAGTATTTGCCCTTATGCCTACAGATAAGGATAGTTCTCACCCCTCATTAAAGAAACTTCTTTTTACAACAGACATAACTGAACCCAGAAAACTGCAAATAATCAAAGTGCAGAGTTGTGGAACCCAGTATCAGTAGATACTTCTACAACACAATTCCCATACCAGAGGCCAAGGACATTGCAGAAGAGAGGAGAGAAAGATTGTAACAGAAGAGGATCAAGAAGTTTGCTGTGGGACTGTGTCTCCTAGTAATTTAGAAAACACACCCATAAAAGCCAACATAGCCCTACACAAGAACTATAGATGATCAAGGAATGCATAAAGCTGAATAAACAGTCTTCCATGGAAATAACACATGTGATTATCCAATACCAAATGGTCAGGTTTAAATCCATACAAGCAATATATATGCAAGTAATATGTATCTGTGTATGAAATAACAATTAATTTAAAAAGAGATCATGAATTTGAAAGAGCCAAAAAATGGTATAATATAGAGTTTGGAGGGGAGAAAGGGAATAAGAGATGTGATATAATTATAATCTCAGAAAATAAAGTAATTTTTAAAAAGAATTAATATGGTTAAAAAACATAGAAAAGTAAATTAATATAAAAAGCAAATGGAAAATTATAATTCAGTCACCCAAGGAAGCATGTTTTCAATTTTTCTTCCTCAATTATAGATAAAGTATAAACATAAAAACCAATGGTTCTATCAAAATCAAACAAGAACTTAGACAAACATAAAATCATGTATCTATAAAGTATATTTGGAGACTGTGAAAATGATTATTTTTTGTTTATATTTGCATAATTGAATAAGCATAACCCATATTGGTGTATGTTAGACTGGCTACTATGAAAGGTATTGAAGACTTAGGAGCCAGTTTCTGGTCACTGGGTTACAGGGGACAGGCAGGCACCGAGGGGTAAAGCCATGCAGACTTGACCTCCATATCATTGCCTGGTCAAGAAGAGAACCGTGGGAGAAGTAAATGGAGAGCATCTGGGCTAGCTGGCACCATTCTTTCTTAGAATGCTGTGCTGCACCTTCCCATGGGAAATGCACTTCTGGCTCTGGTTCTTGCACTATAGCATGTCTTGACGTCTCCTTGGAAGCTACATCTGTCTGTGTCCTTCTTCTAGAAGCTTCTTTATGGTCACATCATCATCTGTGCATGGACTCCAGAGCTCCAGCCAAACAACAGGTCTTGCAGACATAAGATGTCAATAACTGATGAGATGAGGAATGAAATGAACCCAGTAAATAAAAACGAGAACTTAATATTTCAAGTAGAAAGTCTTCAGATTTAAAAATCCAACCCAATGAACATAGCAAACTTTGCCAACACTCATGACTTAAGTCTTTTTGTAATGAGAGTTTTCTTCACTACTTAGTAACAAGAACATAAACAGAAAATGGTAGGTCTGAAATTTACACAGAAACTCAGCTAACTACAGTAAGGCAAACTTCCAGCTTAAATCATTATTGGGTGAGACTACACAGAGGTTAAAAATACCTGCTGTCCAGGTGATTAGAAGCTGAGGCAAAGATCCAGCGAAGCACTGAGTCAAATTTCCAGTCCATCTGAAAAGAGGGAAGAGAGATTACATGAGCAAGGGGGGCCAAGATCATGAGGAGAAACCCACAGAGACACCTGACTAAAGCTATTGGGAGCTCACTGACTGTAGACTGACAGTTGGAGAACCTTCAAGGGCCTGAACAAGGCCCTCTGAATGTGGATGACAGTTGTTTGGCTTTGTGGGGAACCATGGCAGTAAGATCAGAACTTGCCTTTCACTCACGAACTGGTTTTTGGAGCCCATTCCTTATAGAGGGGATAGCTTGCTCTGTCTTAATACTGACGTTGGGGCATGGTCCTGCCCTAAATTGATATGCCAGACTACATGGGCATTCCATGGTAAGAGAGTCCTTACTCTCTTTGAGCAGTGTATGGGGGAATGAGGTAGGGGAAGCTGGGGGTGACTGGGAAGACGGGAGAGAGGGGGAACAGTAATTGGTATGCATAAAAATTTTTAAAAATAAAAAAAGAGTAACTGCTGCTTTTCTAGAAAACCTGAGTTCATTTCTCAGCACCATGTCACATGGCTCATAACTCCTCTAGTTCCAGGGCATCTGTCATCCTTTAGACACGACCATACAGAGGGCATTCACAAACACATGTAAATAGAAGCAAAATTAATTTGAAAAACATCACAAAATTTTATTCATAATTATTTTTTCTGGATAGTTGAAGTAGATTTAACTATGTACATTGCCAGCCACTTTTTTCATGTCATTGTTATGAATGCAGATGTTAATAAAAATTCAAGTGTCAATGCCAGTTTCTCTGATGGCCTTTACTAGCCCCAGTGCCTTGTTCCTCCTCCCTTTAAGAATGTCAGTGAAACTAAATGATCTTGCAAGACAGCAATGGTCCAGATAAACAGTGGCTCTATGTAAAAGGTGACTGAGAGCTGGAGACATGGCTTAATGAATAAGAGGCTTGCTGCATCAACATAAAGAGCAGAGTTTGGGTACCAAAACTCATGTAAAAGCCACATGGATGTTCAGTCTTCCTGTAATCCCTAAGCAGGCAATGAAGACAAAGACTGGGAATTTCCAGTAAAGCTGGCAAATTTGAGCAGCCAGTTGGTGAAGAATGGGTTTGATTGAGACAACCTGGCTCAAAGGACAGGGGCATGATCAAGAAATATCAGATTTCCACCTTTGTTGTAGCCAGAAGTTTCTGACTCTTCTGGCTCACAGTCTGGAGCAATATTTCCCACCTTGTCCTGGAGCTGATGCTTATACAATAATGATTCAGAGGCTTGTATTAATTATAAACTGTTAGGCTTATGGGTCAGGCTTATTACCAACTAGCTCTTACAACTTAACGCTAATGTGAGATGTCTTTCTGTATGCTGTGAATAAAGTAACTTTCTTGGCCTATGGCAGGGATCTTAGAAGTAGGTGAGGAAATCCGAGCATAGATACAGGGGAAAGAGGGCAAAGTCAAAAGAGACACCATCCAGCCACCCAAAAATCAATATTTAAATGTAACACAGAAAAACCAGGGACCATGTGGCAAGACAGATTAATGGAAATAGGTTGAGTTAAGATGCAAGAGCTAGCGAGCAATATTCCTGAGCCATAGGCCAAGCAGAATATAGTTAATATAAGTGTTGGAGTTATTTTGGGGGGGCCTAAGTAGCAGTGGGCAGGTCTGGACCTTGGGACTATGCCGGGCCAGAAACTTCCTATTATATAACCCATTCTTATTAATCTATGCATTACCACGTGGTTCCATGGCTTTACTTGTGTTTTATTACATCTTTCCTTCTTGGCGGAAGCCTGCAGTGTCTCAGTCTGACTCTGTCCTCCTCCTTTATCTATACTCAGATTTTCTGTCTCCCTCTAAGATACTTTGCCATAGGCCCACACAGTTTATTAACCAATCATAAAGCATATTCACAGCATACAGAAAGACATCCCACATTACTTGGTCTTGGCTCCTGTGTGCACTTAGCATGTGCACACACATGCACACCCCCTTGGCACAAATATGCATTCACAAAGATGCATACACATTCACATGCAATAATGCAAAAAAACCGAGTTGATTCAAGAAATTCAGTTATCTAACACACAAAATACCCAGTGTTGAAAGGCAGCGCCTTATGGAATACTGCCTAGGGGACTTTACTGAACAACCAAAGTTTAGCCTAACCCCATTCATAGCTATCCCATATGTCTTCACTGGAAAGAGTGCCACTGCTTCAGGAGACCAAGGAGACAAGAATTTTAAGTGTCTACATTTGGAAGGAAAAATGGGCTCTATGGTCATGGTGTCCTTGTTGCAGGCACCACTGGGAAATTAATATCCATTGGGGACAGTCAACTCTTAAGTTGTTCATCAAACCCCAGGCAATACTCCTGTTGACTTAGATACTCCAATGATGTGTGATGCAGGATTTGCCTTGTGGATATTTTACTGTTTATCTGTGTTTCTCTAATGCACACTAGCTTAGGTTTATATTCAGTCTACACACTTGAAATCTTCCTTACTCAAGGACATAGAAATAGGTGCCTCCCAGATGTAGTTGTGGAGACACTTTGGAGAGTCACTTAAAAAATCAAATAGATACAGCATGACTGTGACTCTGTGTGTATGTGTGTGTGTGTGAGAGAGGGGGGGATAGTTTGTTTGAGTATATGAGTGTATGTGTGAGTGTATTTGTATGTGTAGGAGAGTCTTTATTGTGAGTGTATGAGTATATGCCTGTGTGAGAAAGAGAAAGTGTGTGTGAGAGAGAGGGGGGGGGAGGGAGAGAGAGAGAAAGAGATAGAAAGAGAGAGAAATTGAGGCTAGTCTTCGTATTCCTGGGTATTTCTATATCCAAGTGAGAGCTAGACATATGACTGTTACTCTGTGACATAAATCTGAAAAATCACATTTTATATAAGATTGGAGGAGGTCACTGTTTGGGTACCTATATACTCCTTACAAAAGGTGGGAATTTTAATTTCAGAAGAACTAAGTAGAAAGTAAACTTGTGTGTCAATAGTAATGGGAGTTGGAGCTATGGGGACCCGCATCCACACTTGTGCATGTTTATGCACTACTGCCTGCCCATAGTTAATCTCACATGAAGGCATTCATGGTGCTTAGCACCAGGCTTCTGTGGTCAAAGGTCAGACTTGAACATGCATCTCAAGGCAAGTATGCTTTGAGTCAATTGCAGCTGGCTCGTTGGTGGATAGTAGAATAGTAGCATTCTATGTGTGTATGGCTCTCACAAACTGCCTGGAATTTTGAACTGTGATAGGTCCATGTCATGGGTGGGACACTACCTGTGCCAACAGTGTCTGCTGTTTAATGATGCTAATTCTAATCATGTTGGACCCTGTGCTATGGTTGTTTCAATTCAAGAAATTATTCTAGTAATAGAAGAGGTCCTGCAATTATGAGCTCATAACTTCGTTATAGAAAATAAATCAATTATAGACACAAATAAAGCATTGTAAAATTTGCTATATTTTGTCAAGTTGATTTTTCCCAGTAATTTGTCTGTATAGTAGCAATGCTATGACTATATTTTAGCTTATTTCTGTTTCTGAGATAATTTTTATAAGTGATATTTTAAGCTACTGAATCATTTTTTAGAGACATACAACATCAAATACCTCACTTCTCAGTGTAGAATTGCTGGTCTAAGAATGTCCCTGCCTGGAATGCCTTGGGTCCTTGTCCTAACATCTCAATTCCAGTCCTTGCTTTCTCCTTCTCATGAATAAATGTATGTCTCCTTTACATTGTACACACAAGTAGAAAATTTGACCAGTTCCATCACAGTAATGAATACCCCACATCTCTACACTGAAATGTAAATTTTAGGCATTTTGTGAATAAGAATACTACAGTTGATGTGGGCTCACATCTTAGGGTGGTCATGTAAAATATAATGATGTTTTAGCTGCATTTGCAAATATCTATAAGCAATAACAGAGATAAAGAACAATGCAGCATACATGATTCATGTTGGAAAAACTTTGACTTCCAAGAAGGTATGGCAATCCAAGGAAGATAACACTGTGCTGCCTTCAAATAATGAATCTTGACTTAAAGCATGAAGGTTTTATTCTTGTGCTGAGCAGTTTACCAATATGGATATTTTTTTTTTGCTGTTGTTATAACAATGACTTTTAGTGCTTTAGATTAAGTCATGAAATTAATATGTGATAGAAAGGGTATTAAGTTCGAAAGACAACCTGGGTTCCTGATACACTTCATCTTTTTTCATTAAGTATTAGAAACAGTACTGAATGTTATCTTTAAAGTACCACCTCCTACCCATGGGTCTGAACAACTGGGTGGATACTATTTTTTAGATTCCCAAATTACAGTAGGAGGATAACATGTGTTTGACCTGATGGTTTCTCTAATTTATTGAACTCCTCTCCTCTGCAGGTAAGCACATGTGTGGCTGTCCTGTTCATGCCCCCCACCCAATTCCAATAGGAATTCCTAGCACCAGTGTTGAATGAAGGTGGGATTCTAAAGTAATCAATGAGAACTCTTAGCCTGCTTCTCTCTACACTAGCTCATTCTTCCCAGGGTAACATAGAATACACAGTGATGGAGGAAGCCAGCTGCATCTATAACCACAATGTAACCTAGAGTCCACAACAGCTCCACCCAACCTCCATCTAATATTTCCATTTGTAAACTGAAGTTCAGCATGCATCAGACAGAATCAGGTTATCACTGAGTTCTTAGGGAGCTTTAGAAAGGTCTGGCACAGGTTACATGGGTAAGGTCTATCTACAGTTGTGAAAGAAACACTGAAAATAAAGTCAGTCATATTGGGATGAAAGCAGTCAGGAAAAGATTAAAACAATATGACTAAGAAATGAGAACTTACCTATTTTTTTCTTGAAGTTGTAAAAGACAGAACTCACTGAAAGTGGCTTTGAATGTATTTGTTTATTCTTTCACACAAAACACTTCAAAACTCTTAAGTTCTCTCTATTGTGGATCAAGTGAGCACAAAGAATATTGTGTTAGGTCTCCACTATAAATGTGATTTACTACCTTTGCCATAAAGTGTGGTCATGACCATTAACTGTCTTCAATCTGAAACTGATGTTTTATGTGTAACTTTTCCGTAAACAAATTGAAAAGAATAACTATTAGGAAAGTTGTTCTTTAGTCACACATCATTGCCTGAGAGTGTGCTACTATTGCAAACATGGATTACATTCATGGAAATTCAAAAGCATTATATTGGAGCAGCTAATTGTTCTATAATTGGGCATAATTATATTTTTGGAAGAAAATACAAAACCACTCATAGGAACTCAACACTGGTCAGAGTTCTGCTTTTTTTCTAAGAAAAATGAGCCTAAAAACTGCCTACACTCCACTGTTTTGCTTATATGTAGCCATGGCCATCACATGTAAAAGTGCTTTGTGGTTCGCCAGTGTCTGAGAAAGAAAAATACTGTTAGCTTGAAATTTCTCTGGGAAATTAGTTTGAACTTTCTCTGAAGAAAATATAAATGGATTTACTTAAAGGGACTTCAGGTATTAAAATGATTTACAGTATATTGTGTCATAGTGAAGCTTTTCCATCTGCAGTAATGAATTACAAGCATTAAATGTGTTATTTATTCCCCATTAACCCCAGTTCTAATTGGCATACACTACCCCAAGGCTTTTAAGATCTTTTAGGATAATTAAGTTAATAGGACAGTATAGATCACAGCACAACAAACAAACAGTAAGGTTCTGACATGCAGGTAGGCACAACAGGCTGTGTAGACTACCATCTCTGATGGAGGTTTAGAAGAAAAGTAGGTACAGCCACAGAAAAGTGAGAGACCCAGGACTTCTTTGTTCTCATTTGTCTGTCCAATCAGCATTAAGGGTCATCATAGGTAAAAACTTCTAGATGAAAAATTTTTGGTTGGATTAATTTCTTATACTAGTGGTTTTTAGGCCCAGGTCAAACAATCACAAGTTTTTATGATAACTTCAGGCTTTGGCTCATTGACAAATATGACAATAAAAATGTATCGGCAGTAGCTGCCTCCCTTTTCTCTATATTTTTCCAAACCTGTGTTTTGTCCTGTTGCTAATTTCCTCCTTTTTTCTCAGGGTGCTCACCTGGGCAGCATCAGGTATTTATTCTAACAATCTTCCTCCCCCGAAACCTAAAAAAGCTGCTGTCATATTACAGTAGTGTTGGTTACCAGGGTGCTGCCACATCAACAGTTAGGATGGCTGACTTTCACCAGAAGAAAATGAAATGAATAAGCTGTTTCAACCACAGATCCACATCATGTGAAAGTTACTTCAGGCCTCTTTCCTCATCCTGACATATTTATGCTGAGTCTCAATGAGAACATGGTATGTTGCCATATAGTCATGTCCTGTGAACTGAGCTGTCTCCCTGGGAAGATGGAAATAAGATCAGAAGCCCTAGAAAGCTAAAGAAACATATAACACCCAAGAGGTTCATGAAGTGATGAGTCACCACATCCTATCATATCATGTCAGTGTGACCAGCTATGGGAGAGAGAAGACAGCAATGGAGAGTCGGGGAGGAAGCTCCAGGAACACAGCTTCCATGTTGGGGTGGATTTTGGGTGCAGTAGATGTCTTAGCTCTGACTCACCCAAACTGCTCAAATACAACCTTTTATTCGTACTCCTGTGAGTAACCCCAATAATGTGTTTATTAGCCAAAATAGATTGAAGTGAACTAGTTCTTTGGCTTGCACTGACTTTCTATCTGGGGTGAATAGTTATGTATTCACATCTTCCCCCAAAAAAACTCAGACAAATCAGTATAATGCATGGACCACAAATGCTCAGAACCAAAATAGTGTAAGTGAAGCCATCAAGACAGATCTAAGACAGCCTTGGATTTGAACTGTTGAACAAATAGGAAGTAGATCAACAGCATGTAATTAAAGTCATTGACCAGGGTCACAGTATTTCTGAAACATGAACGATTCAGAGGACTTAGCCAAGTAGCCAGTGTCTGTGCTATTCCAGGAAAATCCCTGTCCATTTTTGTGCATCATTTTGTACCTGGCAAAAGGAAGGTCTACATGGCCAAGAGAGACACTTAGTCTAATGCCATGGCTGGCTTTTGAGAGGGAGAGCATTATTGTCTGCAAGGATGGATTTATATTATTACAATGAAATGGACCATTAAAATTTAACTAGAAACATATGAGACAGTCTTAGTTTTTAAAACTTTTCCAAACAATCAGCAGAGTATTCAATATACCTCTAAGGTTTCTGAAAGAAATTCTGAAAACTTGATGTGAAAGTCTGTCAGATCCATTGCATAGACACATTTGAATCAGTTATTTCCTCTGTCTAATGTGCCTCAGGGCTTTGAGAATCATCTGTTCTAGAGAAGAAGGCTTTATCTGGGACTTAAATAGGTCATTTAACTGTATTGTGATTCCACATGGTGATTCCAAATCCATTAATTCCTATAAAACCCTTAAAATATATTTCTAAAGTAATTGGGACTTTTAAAGCCAAAAACCCAATTTCATTTGTACAATTACTCTATTTACTGACTGTTATAATTTCTTTAGTTATATTTCAACGACGCTTCCAAGTTACTGAATATAAGGTTCTACTTTGAAAATGTGATAAAGTTATGTTTCTAAAAACAATGCAGTCACAGATTTTATCCATAGTATTCACAATTTGATATCATTATTTTATAAGTAATTATTTGATCATGGTCAGTTTATAACAGTTATGGTCCATGGTCAAATGAGTATTTCTCACATAATTGCATTTAACAAATTTCATTTAGGAAAAACAAGTAAGTGACACTCTCCACCACAGTGTAATGATATGGTGATGAATCCACATTCAGATCAATGGTTGGTTAAACTGTATTTCAAGATTTGAATAAAACACTGAACCCAGATTAACCTCAATCAACTTCCATTTTGCACTGAAATAAACCTAACTTTGGTACCTAACTTAACAATGGTTGGAATATTTCATTTGAAATCAGAGGTTGTGTGGGCTGTTTCTTGGCTTTCCCATCCGTGGAGGATGCCATCTATGAGACTAAGAAAGAGAGCTGTGTGGGTGAGCACTAGCCGCAGGCATGATCAGCTATTCAGCAGGAAACATCAAATCTTAAACTGCAGACACAGGGAAACTCGAGTGGCTTCTAAGCTCAGTGAGTAAATTGTCTTTCTGTGTAACCATAGTTAGCAACAGTTGGGACATTGACCATTGTTCGGCTTGTGCTTGACTCTGCAGAGCTGGGTGGTTATCCTGAGGTTGGGAAAGTGATACGTGAAGCCTATTGGACACATTGTTAGCATATGTAAGCCATTTTCCTTTTTAATTTTAAAAAGACACTCAATGAGGTGTGTCTAAAGCCCTAGAAGAGCTGCTGTTTTTTTTTTTTTTTTTCTTGTGTTAATCCCTAAACCAAACTGCAATTGTTCCAGTCTGCATCTTGGGCTGCATGTAATATGTAATTTTTTTTAACTGTTTAAGCATATTAAATTAGTACAAAACTAGAACTGGTTTAAATTGGATAGGGCTTTGGGGGGAGTTTCATAATTCATTCTTTAACTTTAAAATTGGTTTACTCCTTGTTTTAATTAGTATGGACAAATAAGAATATGTGCCAGGGTGTTTTTTTTTTTTTAAAAAAAAAAAAGATTCATTATGGAGTAAGTTCAGAAGTGAGGGAAGACTAATGATTAACAGTCAGAGAGAGGGTAAGAAATATGGAAGGTAAAGATAACAAAACAAAATATATAGGATAAAAAATGAACTATCTAACATGAGACATGAGCACTGCCCTTAAGCTGTGTGTGATATACAGCACTTATGTTAAATTAGTAGATTTTTGCTATTATGGTCACAGAAATAGGATGGTCATGGTGTGTCAGGATGGGCATGTTGATTTCTTCAACAGGATCCATTTTTAGTGCACACACACATTATAATATGATACAGTTTGTATTAAATATGCACATAAAGTGTCATCAAAAAGAATACTATAAATTAGACTACATAGTGTTCCCAAGTCACCCAGGTTAGAATGATTATCACCAAGAAGACAAACAATTGATAATTTGGGGATGTAGGGAAAGGGGGCATTTCTGCACTGCTGTTAGGACTGTAAATTGGTAGAGCTACTACAAAAATCAGTATGAGATCTCCTTAAAAGGCTAAAAATACAATACTATATAGGTCATCAACATTATTTCTGGGCGTACACATACAGTTGTGATCCAAAGATGCTTTCACATATATGTTTATTATAGCATTAATCACAATAACTAGGAAATTGAATCAGACAATATGCCCATTAATAGATGACTAGATGAAGAAAATATGGTACATATACAGGATGGAATTGTATTCAACCATAAAGAAAAATAAAATCATGACATTTGCAGGAAGGAAGTTGGATACAACTGAAAAATTAGTGCATTAAACTAAATAAGCCAGGACAAATATGGTTTTTTAAATACATGTATTTTTAGATACATCAGAAAGACAAATATCATTTTTAAATACATGTTAGAAAAATATATTGACAATAAAGTACGTAAAATATATTTCATGAAATTAGAAGGAACATTCAAGAGGTAGAAGAGCAGTAAGCTGAGTGGGGTTTAAGAGAGAGTAATGTGGGAGAAAGTCTTATATGTAGGCTTCCTTTTATGTAGTTTAGATTAAACCATATATAGGATACATGTACATCTGTTATGGGCTCATAATGAAAATGATCTGAGAGAGGGTAAGTACAAGTGAGAAAATAAATGGAGCATAACAAAGAGAAAAACATGACTAACGTGCAATAATATAGGCATAAAAAGTTTCATAATAAAATAAATAGTTGCATATTATTAGCTCAGATATTCTTATGGTTAACATATTGCATAAAGATGTCACATGTGTCAAAAGTAAATAAATAATATTTATATGAAACAGTTAACAAGATCACACAGTATATTTGAAGTGTAGCAGATTCTCACCAAATATTTTTTTCAGTTTAAGATTCTAGTTTGGAATCCCAGGCTGCCTTGCTCTTCTCATCTCACTGTGAAAGATGAGTATCATAGGCTGTAACACATGTCCTCATGTGGGTCTGATCAATGGTTTTCTATCATGACTATAGAGAAGTGAAGATTGAGGAACAGACATCACTGGGGAGAAATAATGTTTTCTATTGTGTGGATGGAGCCCATCAACTTGTCCATCCCACGGAATCCATGTGTAGAGCTTGGCTAAGTGGATGTTGGGTGGTCAGGACCCTCTGCTCTAAGTTGGTTGTTTCCATTTTCAAATGAGTCAGTCACTAAATCTAACCCATCTCCAAAGGAAAGATTTTCCCTATATTCTGGAGAAATATTGTCTGTAGGGTAGATACAGACTTTCAGATCTGGGTTGAGGTCAGAGGATAGCCAGAGAGAGTCATTCTCTCCTACTTGGTTCTGAGGAGAACCCAGGTCCCCTTCGCTGATGAACCTTTTCACAGCCCACTGCAGACCTTTCATGCTCGTATTTCAGCAGCATGAAATGTGTTGAATTTGAAATGTGTTGAAAGAGTTTGAAGGTGATTGCAGTTACATCTTGTTCAGATGCTGGAAAAATTATTCCTTGAAATAATCTCATAGTTGGCTTCACTTTGTTGGGAGGTTTTTAAACACTTCATCAGGATGCTTCCACTTGATCTATGTTGTCCAACTTAATGATGTGTGACCACTCATAGTTACCTCAATCGAGTCCTTTTATTACTGTAGAGTTCATTAGTGTATTGTTTATTTTTTCACTTTCACTTTTATTTATTTGGGTCTTTTAATTTTGCTTAGTTGGATTGTCAGTTTTTCTTTTCTTTTCAAAAATAAATCTTAATTTCCTGGGGATTTTTTTTCCTATTGTCTCTCTGAAGGCTGTCAGTTTTAGCACAGATCTTACTATCTTTCTTTTGCTGATTTTGGGTTTAGCTGAGCTGCTGTTTCTTTTTCTAGTTCATTGATGAAAAATAGCTTATTGGAGACATTTATTTTCTTTATCTAGGCTTTCTCTCAATAAAGTTCCTTGATGACCCTAAACTTGCCAAATCACATGATACTTTTTACCCACTTAACACTTCCACAGGCCCCCATGTGTTACCAGTGTGTGTTGTTCAACCTCCAAACAGGGTGTTTTCTTTGGTTTCTTTTTCTATCCTGATATTGATCTATATAGTCTCACAACACTGTGGTTGAAAAGAATACTACAGATGATTTCAGTCTTCTTAAGTTAGGATTTGTCTGTGCTCAGTAGAGATCTTTCCTGGAGACTTTATCTGTTTGCTTGAGGAGAATGCATGCTGTTGCTGTGGGGCCCAGAGCCTGTCGCTAACCCTTAGTTCAGTCCGCTCTGCTGTGTCCGTATTGATTTCCTGTCTGGATGATCCATCCTTTGGTGAGAGTGAGGTATTGAAGTCTCCTACTCTTATTGTATTGCTATCCATTTCTCCCTGTAGTTCTGTTAATATTTGCTTTATACATTTTGGTGAGCTGATGTTGGGTGCATATATACTGATAATAGCAGTATCCTCTGGATGAATTGATCTCTTCATCATTATATAATGAGCTCCTCTGTCTCTTCTGACAGATTTCAACTGAGAGTCTATATTATCTAATGCCAGCTTTATCCAGTATGGTCATCTTTCAATTGCCATTTCAGTAGAATCTTCCTTTCCATTGTGTTGGTTTCAGTGTCTCTAAACTGTATAGATACTCTCCTGGCAGCATATTGTTAAGTCATTTTTAGAAATTTTATTCATTTAGTTTCTTTGTGTATATTGATTAGCATTTGTCCCTGCTTATATTTAAATATTCATTGGTCCTTTATATTTTCATTCTTCTCCATAGTAAGGCTCTATTCTCATATTTATGCTGTCATATTTTAATTGTTCTCTTGGACTAGAAATGCTTGAAACTTTCTCCATGCCTTTTGTGTGTCTTTGAGAGTTACCACAAGGCTTCTAAGATGACATGTGCTTTAAGGCAATAACAATGTAAATACCATTGTATCTGGATATTTGCACTTCTGCTTCCTGAATTTTATACCGTGAACAAAAAGCACATCTTTTTTTATTTTTTAATCATTAAGAAATTATTTTAATCTGTATTTATTTTAATTCTTCTTTTATTCTGAACACATAATGACTCAATGTAGTATAACTCAGATCATGTAGCAGTAACATCCAGTTTTATCTTTTTATTATTGCTTCTTCATATTTTTTCATTTCAGAATAACTTGCTCAGCATTTCTGTTGAAGCAGGTCTGACTGGGATGGATTCCCTCAGTTCTTTACTTGCTTGTCTGAAAGTCTTTATCTTGTCCTCATTTCTGAAAGATTCTTTAGCATTCATAATATTCTTATTTAACTGCAGTTTTGTTCAATATTTTGGTATAACATCACACTCTTCTTGAAAATTCTGGCTGAAAATGCATCAGATTTTTTTGTGAACAGTCCATGCATATGACAAAATAAATTGTCCTGTTTTCCCTTTTCTTTTCTTTGTATTAGAAATGTAATAATTTAAGCACAATATTATCAAGCTAACTTTTACTTAATGTCCCTTGAACTTCATGATTCTGGCTGTCCATTTTACTCTGGAATGCTTATTATTCATCATCAACTTGTTAAAACTTGGAACCACCTGGGAGATGGGCTCCTGGGTATGCTTGCAAAGAATAATTGAATAAGATGATTTGAGATTGGAATTCCTATGGACAGCACCATCCAATGGGCTGCATCCTTGGGTTGAACATGAAGAAGAGTGTGAGCCAAATAACAGCATTTACCACTCTCTGCTTCCTGGTGTAGACACACACTACTAGTAGGAAACCAGAAGCTACCCAGGTAAACTCTGATTACGTCAAAGTACTGGAGCCAGGCAGGGCGCAGTCAACTGGAAAGAGCTCCGGAAGAAAAGCCCCCCAGAAGAGAGAGCCCGGAAGAGAGAGGATCCTGGCCCCTTGCTTCTGGACCTGTGGCGTGGTTAGGAAGGACAGCTCGGTTGAGATCTCTCCTGTGCGCTGTTTCTCCACCTTTTCTTCCCCCCTCCCGCTCCGAACACCCCCTTTTCCATAAGTGATTTTTAGATAATAAACATTACTTAATGTAGATCTCGTGACGGGTCAATTACCGTAACATCTGGCTCATGACACCATGACTTTCTTGCCACAATGGACTTCCCTTCAAGTTGTAATTCAAAAATAAACCTCTCTTTTTTTTAATCTCATTTTCTTCAGGCATGTTGACACAGTGATATGTAAAGTAACTAATAGATACTTCCAAGATTGAGGAAACTTCATTATTTTGTTAAGTTACAAACTCCCTTTTTCTCACTACTTGCTCTCATTACCCTCTGTAAATAGTGAGAGTAGGGTTCCTCACAGGTATTTCCAGTTGAACTTGAAGTTGTGAACCATTACTCAACTGTCATGAAGTCGGATAGCTTTTATCTTCTAGATTCCTCATTCCATGAGTGGCAGGAGAATATTTCAGTCCACCTACAAAAGCATAAAAGATTACAGAAATCACTACAGAAAACTACAAGCAATAAAAATGCAGAGTTGTAGAGCTCAGTTCCAATGGACACATCTACAAAGACTCCCACACCTAAAGCACAGGGAACAATGCCCAAAACAAAGCACAAAGATTATAACGTCTAGATGATCAGGGAGTTTGCTGTGATATTGTGTCTCCTAGAAATGTCAAAAGTTATATCTGTAAAGTCTCACTAACAAGAGCAGAACAAAGACAACAATAATGGATATGCCTTGGGTGAAACTCCAAGAGGTCTACAAAAAATGACATAAAACTGAGTAAAGCTGGAAGGAGCGGTGGACATACTCTAGGAAGAGCACACCAACCAGTAGTTCAGTGTCTAATAGTCAGCTCTAAAAATATACATACAGGTAGCATTCTATCAACCAGTTATATTGATATACATATATACATCCAATAACAATTAGAAAGAAAAAGCATGAATTTGAAGGGCAGTGGGGAGAAATTTATGGGACAATTTTCAGAGAGAAAAGGAAGAAATGTTTTAATTAAAATATAATCTTGAAAATAAAATTAAAAAATAAAAATATGTTATAAACCACCAAGAAACTTACAAATGTGTTCATCTATATCACCAGGACATACAAAAGCAACTGATATTAGACCTTTTATTTATGAAGGTTTCTTCATATACAGTCATAGTTTCAAAGAGGCTAAAATTTCATGTTTATTTTTGGAAAAAAGACTGTGGAAGTGGGAAGTTCAGATTTTTTGCAATGGGTTTAAAATGGTAATCAGGTTCCATTTACTCATACTCAACACTAACCCTTTGGTATATACCCTGGCTGATTCAGCATGAAGCATTTAGTGCATAATGAGAGCATAATGTAAAACGGTCCAAATTCCAGTACAGATTTAAGGGTTTGAATGCACCAATACAAATGGATAAAACATACTTAAAGTACAGCCTATATTCAGAGATTAATTTCATTGATATTCAAGATAATAGATGCTTCGAATTGTCCTCTTTTGTCTAAAATATATTGATACAATGCTAATGCTATTGTTTATCTGTTCTTGGACTATTTCAAATTTAATTTGCTGGATATGTATTTTTTGTAGATATGAAAGGTAAAATTTAATGTCAATATTTAAATCTTATTTAGATTTATTTATAGGTAGAGTTTAAGATGACCCAAAATTTATCTGATTATTAACCCTGTTTCATAACCGCCAAATGAAGGAAAAGATTGTTGTACTGTGAGAAGTATTTCTTTGTACTTACCTTACTCAGGAGGTCAAGAAAAAAAATTTTGTGTGTGTGTGAGTTCTAGTCATGGGGCGGTCCAATGAGTGTTAAGACCTTTTCAGGCCATATCACTCTTTCTTTCCTATCCCCTGTTATCTGTCATCAGGTAAGCAATGAAAAAAATTTTCTGGTTAGATGTCAGCATTCCCTGTGCTGTCTTTTTTACTGTCAAGATCTGAGATCTAAGAAACAAAGAGCCTATGTCCTGTTCCTCTATGACATGATTCTCTTGAGGCAAATTGAAGACTGTTCCATGTCCCTCCCAGAAGTAAAGGCACCTTGTCCATCAAGAGCAGAAGCTGAGCATGCTGGGAATATCAGAGAAGGATACTTCAGAGGGATTGTATGCTATAAACAGCTGGAGGACATTCAGAAATTGTGAACCAGTTCATACTGACAGTGGTAGTTCTTATATTTTCCAGGCTGGTGTTGCTGTAAAACAAACTATTGCAAAAATACCTATGATGCCACAGGCAGTGTACATTGTTCTTCATGCTGTCCAGAAATGTTGCAAATGAGATCATGGGGATGACTTTCATAGTGGAACTAGGCAAAAGGCTTCAAAACTGAATAAGAATACAACCAAGAACAGTAGTGATCAGAGCATTCAGGCGATTATTTTATTGATGTATCTTAAAACTTCAAGGGCAAGAGATAGATATAAGTGAACATTAGTTCTGTGAAGATGATGTAGCAATTTGAGAAACATAAATCTTATCCAACTAAAGATATGAGGATTTAGGAACAATTGATTCATGCTGTCACTAGATACCCAAAAGGGACAGATCTCTGGCTTCTAGAATATGTGCTTAGCAACTGTTAAAATCAAAATGACAAACAGAACAATATGGGCAAAATGAAAAGTGTTGATAATAAAATTAGATTAGAAGTAAAGCAAACATTTACCAGCTATAGTACAATGTATACCAACAAAGAAAATGAAAAAAAAAATGCTCTGGAAAAAGGAACCTGTTATGTAATTAATGCAAGTTGGGAAACCTTCTCAGAACAAAAAGAATATGGAAGCTCAAGTTAACAGGAAAGAATAAACAGGATAGAGAGGAGATCTCTGATTTCCTAAAGAAGACATCAAGAGAAATAAAAAGATAAAAGCTATAGATACTTTCCAAGACATTATGGAAGAGAGATTTCATTAACTCAAAAGGATATGTGCAGTGGAACTATATTCTGTTACATTGTAAATAGTTGTCCTTCCTCCTGCTTTAATAAAATGCTGATTGGCCAAAACTCAGACTGGAAATGTGGGCGGGGCTACCATACTAAGAAAATTCTGGGAACATCTCAGAGCAGAGCAGAGATGCCACAGAGAAGCCAGGAGACACAGAAGAAAGAAGTTGCAGTGCTGCTGAGAAAAGGTACAGAGCCACATGGCTGAATAAGGAAGAATAATGGGCTACTTTAAGAGTAAAGAGTTAGCAAGTTATATGCCTGGGCCCTAGGTCAATCAGTGTAAAATTAATATAAGCCTTTGTATAATTAATTGGTGCTAAGCAGCAGTGGGGCTGTGAGTGGGGCTGAATCTCAGGGCTAGGCACTAAAGTTTGGGCCAGAAACCTATTACTACGGACATGTGTATCCAGAATAGAGCATGTAATGTGTCTATAAGAAAACAAAACTGCCCACAAATGAACATACCTACACAGCCTTTGAATTTCTGGGACAAAGACTCCATGACAAAGTGTTAGCCAGTAGTGATGGTGTACACCTTTAATCCCAGCACTCTGGAGGCAAAAGCATGTGAAGCTCTGGTCTACAGAGTGAGTTTCAGGACAGCCAGGCCACATGGAAAAATTAAAAACAAAACAATGATAAAGTGTTAGAAAAATTGTTATTGATAGCAGTAAGAAGTTTTTGCATGTTGTTGACAAAAGGTTTCATTTCCAAAGGTTCATTGTGTACAAATACTTTAAAAGAACACTAAATGAAACAATGTATGTAAAATTTGAAGATGAGTCTTCCAAGATCTTGTCTAATAAATGTATGTATTTAGTTAAAAATGAGGACATGATAAGTATTTTTAAGGGATATAATATTTGAAAAATGGATTTGTCCTTTACAAACATCAAGTGGCTCCAATCATCTCCAATGAAAAGAGGATTGTCTTAGTTAGGGTTTCCATTGCTGTGATAAAACAGTATGTCCAAATGCAAACTGGGAAAGAATGGGTTTATTTGGCTTATGCTTTTTTATTACTATTTATCAACCAAGGAAAGTCGGAACAGGAACTCAAGCAGGGCAGGACCCTGGAGGCAGGAGCTGATAGAGAGGTTATAAGAGGCACGGCTTACTTGCTCAATCCTCATAGCCTGCTGAGCTTGCTTTCTTATAGAATCCAGGACCACTACCCATGGATTGCCTCACCCACAATAGGCTGGGCCCTTCCTCACTGTTCACAAAATAATAAAATGTCCTAAAGGCGTGCCTACAGCCCCATCTTAGGGAGACATCTTAATTGAGGTTCCTTCCTCTCAGATGGCATTATTTTGTGTCAACTTAAATCTACCCAGTCAAGGATACGATTTAGACTTCTAAACTCCAACTGTTCTACCTCTGTTTAAATCCAGGCTGCAAATTTTAACTGAAACTGTCCAGACCTTCTTCCTCCTGTGTTCTTAGCAGTCTACAAGCATCAGCTGAGCCCACATTTGTGTCTTGTCCTCCTGCTAGTTTTACTGCTGTTGAGAAGTTCTGGAAATACCCAGTCACTTGGGGTTTTAAAAAGTGACATAGTTCTAATTGAGAATACAAGGACTCAGGATAGAGTTTCTGGATACAGCCCAGCATAGCAGTAAAATCTGAATTCCAACCACTGCTTTGATATGAATATGAAGTGTTTCCCCAAAGGCTAGTGTGTAGAAGGCTTGATGGTCAGCTAGTCAGTCATTTCCCCAAGAGCCTATTATGGTCAAAGGACTTTGACCTAATCAATGGATTAATAATTTGGGGCCTATTTGGAGATGACAGAATGTTATGAAATAACTTTTTGTACACTATGAAGATGTGTCTTTGCCAAAGCACTTTCTGATTGGTTTGACAAAAGAGCCAACTGTCCAATAGCTATGCAGGAAAAGATTAGGCACGAGAGCCAAGCTGAGAGAACACTGGGAAAAAAAGAAGGGCAGAATCATGGGATTCTGAGGACTCTCAAGGAGATGCCATGAGATGCAGAGCAAGCAGGATTCATTTGGTAAACCAGCCTAGGGGCAGTAATAGATTAATATAAATAAATTAATTCATAAGACTTATCTAAAAGCGAGTCTAATCTATTGGCTGAGCTTTAGAATTAATATAAGTCTGTGGATATTTGGGAGAACAACTGGTAAAACAGAAAAGTTCACCTATAGTGGCAAGAAAAACTAGAGCCTGATTGGGTGAAGCTGGACATTGGGCTCTAGTTATGATGGTCTTGTTATGTCCCTGGCACCTGCTTGTCTTTCTCAGCTTTCTGCCTGTCACAGGATGAGCAGTTTGGTCCCACCTACTCCCCACTGGGATGCTTCTGCCATGGCAGAGCTTTAGAGACACCCTTACCACTCTTGTAATCCAGAGCCAGCTGTTTTTAGTTTTCCTGAAAGTTGGTTTTTTTTTTCCTTAGTATCTTGTCACATGAAAAAACAAATGACTAACACATAGAATGGAAAACAGAAGTAAAAAGAAAAGGACATAGGTATAGTAGAAAAGAAATTTGTAGGTATAGTAGAAGTAGACAGGTATAGAAGAAAGAAGTTTATCGTAGGTTAAAGGGACAGCATAGCCAGAGGCAGAGACATCTGGGAGACTCTAGAGTGGACAAGACCCTGATTCATGTGAGGAGAGGAGGAGAGAGGAAGGGAGAAGGAAGCCTAGAGGGGAACGACATGCAGCAGCCAAGAGGACAAAGGTACAAAATGAAGGAAAACCAGAATGACCTGAGCCTCTTGGGGAAGGGCAGTCCAGCCCCTGGATTGGAGAGTTGGGGTAGAGAGTAGCATATGCCAGCCAAACCCTGTAACAGACTGAGACTGAGGGATGCTGGGAAAACCTAGTGCCTGGGTCTGCTTTCATATGTTAAATAGGCACCTCAGTCATTGTTCCAGGGTTTAAGACTCAACAGCTACCACCACATATGGAAATGTAAATTATAACAATGATTGCTAAGGCAGGAAATGGTTTACTGCTTACACTTCCAGGTCAGCCTGTAGTTAAGGAAAGTCAGAAGAAATAGACAGGACATTTTCTTCTTCCTTGGAGAAACACTAGTTGTTAGCTAGCTATCTGGCCTACTCATAGGCTCAAACTTAGCTAGCATTCGTATACAACTCAGACCCATGCCTCCTGGGATGGTGTCACACATACTCAGCTGAGTCTTCCCACACCAGCTAATACTCAAGACAATCCACACAGAGATGCTAACAAGCCACTCTGACTTAGGGAATTCCTCAATGGCAGCTTTGTTAAATGACAATTAAAGGTAACTAAGACAATGGTGATGCTACACATACACTCATGTAATCAAAATAAAACCAGTTGACTATAATAACTTTCATAGCCGAAACCATAGATATGAAACTCATCCAGGCTGATAAAACACATACAGATGCCGCTGATCTAGAACAGGTTTGGTGTATCTCAGAGTCCACAGTACATTTACATAGGACTCACCACCCATCCTTAACTACTAACCCAAGAGAAAAAAAAAATGCACACAAAATTAGACATACTTACAGAGGAATGTCCCTAGAAGCTTTACTTGTACAGGCTTCTGTCTGAAAACAAGTCCACAAAGTGTGCTACACCCATACTACTGCTTAGCAACAGCAAAGAAAATCCTCTGGTGCTTATCACAAGAATAAATGACACAATGACTAGGCTGAGCGAATACCACACAAAGCAGAATATATATGTATGGCTCCACTTATAAAGTAAGCTTGCTTGTGTTGAGAGATCAAAGCTAACTAAAGTCTTCTCTGGAGAAGATGTTTGGAGAAGGGCAACAGAAAAGAGAGAAAACATTGTTTTGATTGTGCCAATGATTCTATGGATGTAAAAGTGAGTCCACGTTTATCAAATCATATACTTGAGATGTGCGCACTGTGCTGCATAAAAAAATACAGTACAATACAGCTTTTAAAGTTGTTTAGCCAATATTTTTTCCATGTGTAAAATGGATAGGATTTTAAAACAAAACATAAAAACTAAGTGGTGACAAGACATTAAGTTAGTGAAACTCAGATCATTGAAATGTCAGTTATTTGAGTAGTTTAGCCAAATTAACAGTAATTTCCAATCTCTCATAAAGCCTTAAAAACACCAGAGGAATAAGTATTGCATAATGCAAAATTTTAGCAGGTTAGCAAAGTCAGAAAAGCTCAAAATGGCTAGTCAACTAGTCACCCTTATGAGCAGAGTCAAAAAGTATTAAATTCAAAACTACCTTGCTAAACTCATTAGACATTTAAAATACCCCCCAAGCAAGTAGGCAACTGTAATGGAAACATGGTTTACTCCAAGGGAAACTGATGATTTAGGACACCAAGTGGGTCACATGAGGGCTAGTGCCAGCATCACAGAAGCAGAAGGGAAATTGCTTCAAATGTAACAGCTACTTGCAATAAAAAATGAAAATAAATATCTTAATGATTTACATTAAAATTGCTAGTTACAAATATGACAAGGAGAAAGGCATAAGAGTCATTAGCTTGGTAAGGAACAATGCCTCAGGCAGTTCCGCTACCAGGAGAGTATAATATCCTGTTTGCATAAGTCTATACTCAGAAAAAAAGAAAATATTAAACCACACATGCTGTGCATAAATAGAAGAAGTTGTTGTGGATTGATCATTTGAGTTTCTGTTTGTGAAATTCAAGGGGATCAGCTGGCAGGATTACAATCCCTGGTGGCAAAATAAATATGTTCAATACTGGGAGGAAAATTCTGTCCCAATAGCAGATACTGTGTGTGCTGCTCATAAGCCAACCTAACTACAGCTCTGGAGAACCTATGTAAACAGGACTGCAGGAGCTGAGTGTGGCCCCTCAGTGTTATAGCCCTTGTGTAGCACACACAAGGGCCAGGGTGAGGTCCTGTGTTCTGTCTCTGACAGCTCTCACCTCCCCTAAGAAGGTTAGAATTCTTCCATGGGTCACACAAAAGATGTGGCATATAACTGAAGGACTACAAGCCAAATAAGAAAACAAAAATAATGTTTTTTTAAAATGTCAATTATCCTCAAATTAAACTGCAATGTAATAAAAATCCAGACCCTATTTAGGATGTTGATGTGTAAATGATCCACTTAAAAGTAAAAGAGTTAGATTCCAGAGGTCTGAGTTCTTGTGTTGACCTGCCTCCAGAAGGATCAGACTTGCTGTAGTTAGGGGGAAACAATTCACAGACTCATGCAGATTCCTCTCTTATTTTTAAATCTAGTAAAAAAAATAATTACAACTGATTTTGTTTGAATACCAGTATAATAAGAATCCCTAATACTGCCAAGGAAAAACATAAACAGTTCATCAGAAAGTGAATCATAAGTGTCCTGTTTGCAATCATACTATAATTCCAGGAAAAGATTTAGCACCTGCTTCAACGAATGAGCATCATTTAATTGTATTAAGAGGTGAGAAGATATTTAATAAACTGCAGCAATTATATCTAATCATTGTGTTAAGAAAAAGAGACACAGGCTTTTATTCACTGAAACACTGAGCCCATTAGAATTCAGTCTGAAACACCATAATTAACAGGGAAAAAGTGGTGAAAAGGTAATTAGCGCTAAGAGCAGGTGAGCCAAGCCAACTCCCAGCCAATATTGTTCCTGGAGTCTCAGCCAGAACAGTGCAAAGAGAAAGGAAAGCAAGGACCTTGAAGCATATGTCTCAAAACAACCTTGCTGTTAGTGAGTTACTAATGGGGGCTCCAGAGGGGCTGAGGAGAGCTTCTGGAACTGGGGATACTCAATGGCTCTTCGGTGTTCTCTATGGGAACCGTAAATTAGCAGCTCATCCATGCATTCATTAAATTTGGAGGATGGCTGAGCACATGAACACCAAAGTCCTTGGGAGTCTTAAATCAACAAGGAGAGTGAAGCTCCCTGGAGTGAAGTGGAAAAGCTGGAAGGAATGAGCAGTGCCTGATAGAATCCTTAATTCAACAGAAATTCACACGGTGTGGATGTGCAAGAAAATCTGGCTTCTCATAGAAGGAAAAGCAAGTGGGGGAGGGGGATAGAAATGCTTAATCAAGGGCTCCCTACGAGATCCGGGAGTCCACTGCTGCATCCATGTGTTCACATGAAAATGTCCCCAGTCTTGTGTATGATTTCCTCATACAGAACTGAGCTGTGAGCTCTTCTGTGTAAAAGCAGATTTTACCCATCTGCCATGAGATAAATACTTCGGAGGGTCTCCACTGTGATTTGAGAGCATTGGTGAATTAGAATCTACTGATGGAAGAACAGAACTGAGCTTCATCTACTCTGGCAAATGGGTCCCCAGATAGCAGCCTTGAGAAGCATCCCTTTTTAGCAAGGGTAAACCAGCTCAGTGCTGTCTCCATAGAGTAATCAGATGGAATGCTGCATGATGCTTACATTCTGGTTTACATAGGACAGGATTCTGCCCATGACCCTCACTACCTGCAGATAATATGATGACAATCTTGGGATCTTCCACTTTAAAGGAAAACTAAAGACCTCTGCAAAGGAGAGTAAGTTGGCTAGGAAAGGGGCCTGAGTCTTCCTTGTGGTCTGAGGAGATGACGGTTCTCAGGATCTGGACAGGTGAAGAGAGGTATAGCCTCTGGTTGTTAGAGGCTCTTTTGTAAGACTGAAATGATATCCTACATTCAAAATTGCCATTCAGCTACCAGGTTCCGGGAACTACTTGCTTTGAAGTTTATGCTTGTTGTGTGTGATAGACAGAAAGATAACATGTCTTGTTAAGCAAAAACACTGCCACTTGGCTTGTGAGACAAGCTCACTAGGTGGCTTGCTGTTGGGGCACAGGTATGTAATTCTGAGTGTGAGTGATGCAAACTTACCACTCTTTCCGCCTCTCAGCTTTCTTCCAGAAGTGAAAATACATGTAATATTTCAGACATGTATCTGGTTTCTCTCACAGACATTTGGGGAGATACTTCTGTCTCAGTTACTATCCTGTTGTTATGAAGTGACACCATCGTCAAGAAAACTCTTATACAAGACAACATTTAGTTAGGAAATTGCCTACAGTGTCAGAGAGTTAGTACATATGCTAGAGCAGGAGCTAAAAGCTTCTGAGTCACAGGCAGCAGGCAGAACAAGACTGGTCCTGCTATAGTCCTTTGAAACCTTGAAGTGACCATCCACAGTGTCGTACTTCCTCCAACAAGGCCACACCTCCTAATCCTTCTAATCCTTTTCCTGTAGTTTTATTCTTTGGTGACTGAGCATTTAAATAGATGAGCCAGTGAGGGCTATTCCCATGCAAACTACCACATCCTCTGAGTCTGTATAGTACTGAAGGCAGCCATCATTTTATATAACAGAGCCAGCTGCTGCTAAGATCAGTTGTGCCATTAGGTCACAGCAGCCCTTCATCTTTCTGCCTTTATTCAGATTTCCTCTTGGACAATCAATCTGTAAAAGCCACATCACCTATTGTTTTTTATAAAAGACTGAGCTTCCCGTGCATAAAGCAGCAGCATGTATACTACAACTCACCAAATACTCCTGCGTTGTTTTGTAGAATGAGTTCTACATGGTTCTTCAAGTTCTCTCTTTTCAATGGGCAATATTTCCTTGTACTATTATTTACTATGAACTCCCTTTTCTTTTTGAGGTAATGTGGTAGTTTGAATGTAACTGGACCCCATAATTTCATAGGAAGTGATACTATTAGGAAGTGTGGCTTTGTTGGAATGGGTATGGCCTTGGTGAAAGAAGTGTGTCACCATGGAACAGGCTTTGAGTTTTCCTATATTTAGGATACAGTCCAGTGTCTCAGTTAAATTTCTGTTGCCTGCAAGATGTAGGGGTCTTAGGTACTCGCTAACATTATGTCTACGTGCATGCCAACATGCTCCCTGCTGTGATGATAAGGGAATGAATCTCTGAAACTGTAAGCAAGCCCTCTCCACTAGATGTTTTCCTCATAAGAGTTGCCATAATCATGGTGTCTCTTCACAGCAATAGAAACTGTAGTTTGAACAGGCATCTTACCTAGTCTTTTTTTTCAGTATTGAAAATACCCTCCAACATACACAGTGCTTCATTCTCCTCAAAATTCACATATTCGTTTCATACATGTGAATGACTCTGAATGACCCTTAATCTAGATTTCTTTATATAATCTTTCTGGATTGGTTAATTTAGGCTGTCTTTGAATTGTTTCTTGGATCATGAATATATGTGACTCATATTTCTTCAAAGAAAAGGCCTCTGAGCTATTCATCTGAATAAATTTTGACCAATGAGTATGTAAGAATGGTTTTGCAATTGACCACAAAATAATCACCAACCTCAAAAGGGAGTAGGGCTTCTTACCTTACATTCTTCCTGATATCAGGAGAGTCAATCTTGTGGAACTCCATCCCTGATGTACTTTCTGATGATATTAGAGAAATCCATCCTGAGACTTCATTCCCATGTACTTCCTAGTGATATCAGGAAAGATGGTCCTCATAGTTTATAAGCCAGCAAGGTTGTGTCTAAAAGCATTTTCCATTCTGTCTTTAGAACCCCATGGACACAGATTGCCAAGACTCTCCCAGTGTAAAGACTCTATCCAAGTGTAACAGTTCTAGTGACATGGGAATGTTCTCCAGTGTCCCCAGAATGACCTGTATAGGAAAGCATGTGCTGTGAATTGGTGCCTGCCCCTCTTCCAGTCTTAGGTAATGTTTTCTTTGGATACAAAGCCCAGTAACATGGTAGCTCTTCCACTCTGGGGCTCTTTTTAAACAGCAGGAAAATCACTTGTGGCCTCCTCACTGCCACACACTTCCACTATGTTCATTAGGATTCTGATTATTCTGTCACTGAATTTATGTTTTGTTATTAGGAAAAAAAAAACACATAGAACTACTTTGATTTGTCTGAATTACATGGATGGCAAATTGTATTCCTAAAATGGTTGATTTGTATGTAATTTCCATCATCTCACCTAGGTAAATGAAACCTTAGCAATTTCATCATTTGACTTTTAGCATTGGCTTCCAACTTGTCCCCAGGGTTGAGCCAGGGTTTAATGTGTTCTCCCTGTGTGTGTATTATGCAAGATATGTCAGTCAGGCCCATGTTTCTGCCTTTATCTGAGCATTTTGAGATCTTAATCACCTTAAGTTCATGGTGTCATTACCAATCTCACCTATCGTAACTTTTCTTCTGAATATTGGTGAAATGCAGTTCAATAGCAAGATATCACATGTTGAGTAATATGTTCCTGGCTAGTTAAAATAACTATGGGGTCCTGCACAGAAACCACAGTGTACAGTACTCCCAGAATGGCCATGTCAGAATTCTGCCTATGAGTCTACCCAGGACCCTTTGCTTTTTATCAGTCTTTTATATTGAACTTTACACAATACAGCTCCAAGAATAGCAAAAGGTTTGAGTCAGAAACTCAGCAACAATAACTGGTTGTTAAATCCTATTATCTTTCCTTATTATTCACCATCAGCATCAACTGAAACCTGTGTTTGTTCACAGAGTTTGTGTATGTTTGTCTGTCATGCATGTGCAAAGATGTGTATGAATTTATGGACATGCAAACATATGCTCACCTATGTGACTGTGTGCTTCATTGTATGTCTGTGTGTATGTGTGAACTTGTTTATGTCTGTGTGCCTAGATGCTAGATAACTTTCCTAAATGAAGGCAAAGCCTTTCTAGAATAGTATAGTCTGAGTGACGGCTTTTCTGCCCCTGCATCTAGAATGTTCCCACCCACTTTCATGACTTTCTCTTTCCATTCTACTCCTTCTTACTTTTTTATGAGCCCTTATCCTCATCCATTGATAATCTAGACACATTATTTTCTTCCACACTTCATTTCTTAGGGGAAGAAAAAGTAGCTTCCATAAGAAGCTCTACCCTGCATTTTCACAACCTAGAAGCAGCAGCCTTCCCCAAGGAGGGGGTAAAAAAAAAAAAAAGAACACAAAAACAACACTCCTAATTCTCTGCATGCAGAATCCAAAAGACTTTTTCAATGTCTAGAAAATTTGTGACACACTGATGCCTAAGGTGGCTGAACAGCTACATTTCAGAGTTACAGTCCTCGCTCCAAAGCTAAGCAAGTTGAGCAAGCTATTATCCAAAGGCCCTCTTGTGTAACAGAAACGCTTCACGAATCTCAACATTGAGAGCCTTTTGAGGCTGGCCATTCATGAATGTGCCAGGCTGTTCTCCTCTTTAGTGCTGTCGTGGCATTATATGAGAGCTTGGAGGCTGCTTTAATTAAAGTTATCTGAATAGAGTACAGTATGCCAGATGTTCATAATAAATATAATGTAGCTTATGTAATGTTATGCCATCATGGAATATATTGAAATGGTTGTGACTCTCCATTATCAGCCATAATAAATCGAAATTTATTTCACTGTGTTTAGGCATTAAGTATTTCTCAACCTCTATAAATTAGCTTAGTATTTGAACTTCGCCTTATGCTGAAGGTTTTCAATAGAGATAATTAAAGAGCTCTTCTGGCAAAAATTAGTTCACATTATTTCCACTAGAATGAAACAGACACAGGGGATACTGTACTCTCTGCTATTGATGCCCTTGATTAACAGTTTTAAAGTATAAGCATCCATTAAGCATTTTTCCCCTTTCCATGAACTCTCCTGCACCGCAAATGGTTAAAAATGTAATTTTATCTCATAAAATATCTGTACATCATAATGCTAATTTAAGCCCTTTTAAGGTGGAAATCTATTCAAAATCTTCAGCAGATAAGTACCTGGTTCCTGGGCTCCTGCGCATCTGTTCCAACTCTTGCATGAGTTTCAGTGGGCAGGACTTAAGGATAAATGCAGGATTTCTCCAGGAGGATTTAGGGACTGATGTCATGGTGTTAGGATAAAGGTTGGGGAACATTAATTATTCTTAAAGATGTGTTTTCATGCAAAGTTTATATGTCTAGTGGGATTGGAGGACAAAGAAGCAATGGTCACTATGCCTGGGGGTGAAGTCTTCCAAGCTAGGTGGGCCTGTACTCTTTCTGACTTGATTGCTTGGTTTTCAGACTACTGCAAATCAAAGCAAATCTGATCCCATTTTGTCAACAGCTGCTTCAGTGTTGTCTACATGGCCAAAATGCTGGTTCTGAGATGACAGCTGAGTATAAACTTGAAAGTGCTTACTTACATAGCTTGGAAGTGCTGGCATGTAAGTTTGGGACCTGCCAAGATATAGGTGTGCTTGAAGCAACAGCTGCAAAGAGATGGTCACAATAAAAGGGCTCTGAATAAATCAAAAGATGATGTAGGACTAGGGTTTACCTCATAGTATAGAAAGGAGAAGAGATCATAAGGAAAGAATGAGGCAGACAGAAATCACTTTTCCGAGTAAAGGTTTTGGACCCATCAGAGGGACATTTTTGACTAGGTACAGCCTGACACAGAGATTCATTCTGGTCAGGTTAAACTATTGTTAATGATGTCTGTAAGTTTCTGACCCCTCAGCCTAAGAAAACAGCTAAATAGTATTAGGGTGATATAGCCTCAGCTTCTCAGGAGGATGAAAGAGGAGAATCAAAATTTTATGGTCTGTCTGAACTATGCTGTGTGGGGATTAAAAGCCAGACTAGAAACTTAGTGAGACCCTTTCTCAGTGTGGAGGGCAAAGGAAAGAGGTCTGAAGATATGGCTCAGTGGGAGACTCAAGCCCTGGGTTCAATCCGTAACACTAGGAGAGGAAAAAGAGGAGGGATTCTTAATGAGCATGCTTTCTCACCTTGAAAGAGAACTTAAACAGTGCTATACTTTGCATTGGCTTTTGTAAATATCTAAGTATTTCTTCTATGGGAGAAATCTTTATCAATTTTTAGAAATATTTGTCAGTTTTCTATTGTTTGCTACAAATCCCCAAACATGCCAAAAAAAAAAAAAAGAAAGAGAAAAAGAAAAATAAAGAAAACCAAACCTTCCTCTTTCTAGCAGTTCACACATTGCCCTACCCCAGTTCATTGAGCAGCCCGTTCACTCCTCCAGAAGCACCACTACCTTCAGTTTGCATCATCTTTCCAAGCAGTGCTGAGTGAAATGATCAAAACCTTAGGAGACACAAAGGAGTGAAATGGAGTCATAGAAAGATATAATAACAGAACAATTCATTTAAATCTGATTATGATGATGACAAGAAAAAGTGCTCACCAAAGAACCAGGAGAGTGAGCCTAACAGTTTGCTAAAGAAGTAGGTCTTTCATTCCACTTGCCCAGTCAAAGCAGAGCCAGCCAAATCAGTTTGGAAGTCTCTTTCAATGCAAAATGGACATTTTTATTCAAGAAATCAATGGTGGCAGGCAGTTATTTTCAAGCTTAAAATTGAGGGGAATACCAAAAGAAAATTATAATCATGCAGCAATATATTAGAAATTTCCCCTCATAGAAATATTATTCACAATGTGTGAAAAAGCCCTTCAAAAGTACAGGTATTTTTAGAGATCTTTATTTTTCAACTTGGAACAATTAATATAGCTATATGTTAACAGCAATATTTTATTGATAATAGCACTATGTGTGAGATCATTCATAGTTATGCTGCTAATAAAAAATATACATAGTAATGTGGATGTTTATAGCTGTGTACATCCATAAGCATTACACATACTGGGAAGCTGAGCAAGACTGACTGGTTGATACCTGCTACAATCGGTGCATTTATATATCTGTATCTATCAGCTTACTTAACTACAGAAGCTAAATGTCAAAAAGTAAGGACACAGTGCTCCTTCCAAGTTTTCAAGCTGTGGACTGTTTAAGTTTCTTCAGAATTAAAACTACAGTTAATAGCATTTATATATTTAAATAATTCAGCCATTTAACTCTATCAAAACCACGAAGGTAAAAATACTTGCTCTTGGGGATAGGAATATAGTTCATTCAGTAAAGTGCCTAGGTCAAAAGCATGGGAAGGTTAGATTTACAATACACATGGCAAAAGCCAGGGTGTAGTGCTGTGCATATGTGATTCTAGCACTGGTTGACAGCACTGGTGGGATCCTTGTGGCTCATTCACTGTCAATTGTGCCAAACAGATGATTTCCTGGCTCATTGAGAGTCTTTGTTATAAAGTGATTAATTAATTAATTAACTAATTAGAATAAAATAGAGAAAGGAAGCTTACATTGATCTCTGGCAGACAGAGACAGAGACAGAGACAGAGTTTGCTGCTAAGCTTTTTATTTGACTAACCAGTAGCTGCATTTGGCCAGATTAGGGCAGAATCGTCACTGAGGATGCAAAACACTGGGTTTTTCAACATCAGAGATGGTGTACAAGATCAGAATAGCTCTCCTGGCTTCAAGTATTATTTTCTGTGGCACCTGTGACATAGCACCATGGACTCTGGAGGCTGAACTTCTTGGCTCTGTCACTCACTGGCTATTGTAGAGTGGGGTCCCTGACCCACCACTGGCCCTATGCCTTCTCTCTTCTCATTCTCAATTTTTGGATTGTGAAAACAATGACTACAGGCACCCACCTCGATTGGCAAGAACAACCACCCTATCTCACATAAGATGAATTTGAGAATTTGGTCTAAACTTTGGAAGAGACCCATTATTCTGTCTACTTCAATTTTTTAAAAATTACTTTTATTCCTATGCTTTTTAAGATTAAAGTTTAATATGAATCTTTAGATTTTATTTTAATCAGTATTGATGCCGATTTCGAAAGATAATTCAAGACTTATGCATAGAAAATGGCTGCCTTCTGAGGTGGACACTATCTAAGGAATCTGTTCTCCAGTTACATCAAGGAGTATGAATCTATGAATTCTTATCAAATGAACACAGAACAGAGCATCTCTTTGTGGCAAAGAGAAGGTCTGAGTTGCTATTACCATCTTTTATTCACTCATGAAGCATTAGTTGAGGTCTGGTCCTTGGCAGGTTCTGCCAGCAGAGCAGAAATCAGCCCATAACGGTGTCCAGACAGGAAACTCTGATACTGGAGCTTCTTCTTTCAAGTAGACTGGATCAAAGCATGCCAATCATCTGGCTGAGCCATGACATTTCCCAAAACTTCTGCATTTAATGTTGAATCTTGTCATTAAGCCCTTCTTATTTTAAATATTCCTATTCATCTTTGAAATATCTATATAGTCTATTTTGGTCATATTAATTCTCCACTTTCCCAATCATAACACTTCACAGATCCTACACCACAAAATTATTTTCTATTTTTAAAAAAGAACCCATGTGGTCAAACTTGTGCTTCCCATATATTTCCAAGTATGAGGTCACTCAGTGCATCATGCCTAACTTAAGTGGAATCATGCCTTTAAAGGAAATGGGCTTTTCCTTTCTGAGAAGTCACCAACTCTCCACAGCATGTTAGTTAAGGATGGAGGCCCAGGAACCTTTTCACTGTCCATGTGAGGATGTTGGCTGGCTTGATCTTTTTATATACATTTTAATCATTATATAATTATATCACTTTCTTCCTTCCCTTCCATCTCTCTAGCCACTTGTAAGTCCCTCCCTTCCGACTCCTTCCATTTTATTTCCTGTTTGCTCACTCTCAAACTAATAGCCTCTTTTTTAGTCATTTTACATACCAACCACAGATCTGCCTTTCCCCCCCTCAGCCTTCACACCCCTGATCAACACCCAGCACATCTTCCAAAAAGATAAGACCTCTCATGGGGAGTCAGTAAAATCTGGTAGATTCAGTTGAGACTAAGTCCCTCCCCTCTACATCAAGACTGAGCAAGGCATCCCACTATAGACAATGGCCTACAAAAAGTCAGCTCATACACCAGGGCTAGATTCTGGTCCCACTACCAGGGTCTCTCGAACAGACCAAGCTACACACACTGTCTTCCTTATACAGAGGACCTAGTTCAGTCCCTTGCAGGCTCTACAGCTGTCAGTCTAAAGTTGGTGAGTTCCCACAAGCTTAGTTCAGTTGTCTCTGTAGATTTCCCCATCATGATCTTGATACCCCTTGCTCATGCAATCCCTCTTCCATCTGTTCAGCTAGGCTCCCAGACCTCTGCCTGATGATTGGCTGTGGATCTCTGCATCTGCTTCCATAAGTTACTGAGTGAAGTCCCTATGATAACAGTTAGGGTATTCATCAATCTGGTTCCCATAGTAGGCCAGTTCAGACACTCTCTTCACTATTGCTAGTAGTCTAAGATAGGGAAATGGGGTCATTCTTGTGGATTCCTGGGAATTACCCTAGCACCAGGTTTCTCCCTAACCCCACAATGTCTTCCTCTATCAAGATATCTCTTCCTTTGTTTATCACTCCATTCCTCCCTCAGCTTGGCCATCCCATTACCTCATATTCTCATCCCCATCCCCTTTTCTCTATTGCCCCTCCCCCACCTTCAGTTTACTCAGAAGATTTCATTTATTTCTCTTTCTCAGAGTGATCCACATGTCATTCTTAGGGTCCTCTTTGTTAGCTGCTTTCTCTGAAATTGTGGGTTATAGTCTGGTTATCTTTTTCTTTACATCTAGTATCACTTATGAATGATTACATATCATGTTTGTGTTTCTGAGTCTAGGTTCAGGATGCTATTTTCTAGGTCTATCCATCTGCCTGCAAATTTCATGATGTGATTGTTTTTATTGCTGAGTAATACTCCATTGTGTATATGTACCACATTTTCTTTATTCATTTTTGGTTGGGGGGAATCTAGGTTGTTTCCAGGTTTGAGGTACTATGAATAATGCTGCTATACACATAGTTGAACAAATGTCCTTATGGAATGATTCAGAATCCCTTGGATATATGCCCAAGAGTGATATAATTGGATCTTGAGGTAGATTGATTCTCAACTTTCTGAGAAGTCACCATATTGCTTTCCAAAGTGGCTATACAAGTTTGCACTCCCACCAACAGTGGTAGAGTGTTTCCTGTAGTTGTAGGTTTCTAGCCCTGCCTAGCTGGCCTTGCCCTGGGGTATGGACCTAAAGTACCACAGTGACTTAGTCCCAAATAATCACACAAAGGCTTATATTAAGTACGAACTTACTATGGTCTATGGCTCAGGCTTTCTACTTGCTAACTTTTACTCTTAAACTAATCCATGATTCTATTCGTTTAGCCACATGGCTTATTCTCTCTGGTGGCATCTTTCTCTCTTTCTCTTCTGCTTCCCAGAATTCTCTTAGTCTGGTTGCCCTACCTCTACATTCTGTCTAGCTACTTGACCAATCAACATTTTATTAAATCAATGGGTGTGACAAATATTTACAGTGTACAAAAGCATAGTCCCACAGCATTTCCCGTTGTCCCATATCCATTTTAACATAAGCTGTCATCGGTGTTTTTTATTTTAACCATTCTAGGAGGTGTAAGATGGTGTCTCAGAGTCATTTTAATTAACATTTTCCTAATGACTTAGGAGGTTGAGCAATTCCTTAAATGTGTTTCAGCCATTTGAGGTTCTTTTGTTGAGAATTCTTTGTTTACATCTGTAGTCCATTTTTAGATTAGATTGTTTGGTATTTTGCTGTCTAGTTTCTGGAGTCCTTTATATATTTTAGAGATTAACCTTCTCCCAGATGTGGGGTTGGTGAAAATCTTTCTCATTCTGTAAGCTGTCATTTTTTTTTCTGTGTTCTTTGCCTTAGAGAAGCTTTTCAGTTTCACAGGTCCCATTTATTAATTGTAGCTTTAGGGTTTAAGCTACTCATTTTATATTTAAAAAGTGGCTTCCTAGGCCAATGTATTCAAGATTACTTTATACTTTTTCTTCTATCATGTTCAGTGTAAATAGATATATGTTGGGTCTTTAATACACTTGGGCTTGAGTTTTGTGCATGGCATTAGATATAAATACATTTGCAATCTTCTACATGTGGACATCTAGTTATGCCAACACCATTTGTTGAAGGTGCTTTCATTTTTCCACTGTACAGTCTTGGCTTCTTAATTAAAAATCAGGTGTTTATAGTTGTGAGGTGTATGGATTAATGTCAGGGTTTGCAATTCAATTCCATTGGTCCACATGTTGGGTTTTATGTCAACACTAAGTTGTTTTTTTTTTTTTTTTTTTTTTTTTTAACTATAGTTATACTATAGCCTCTATAGTAGGGCTTGAAGTCAGGGATGGTGACACCTCCAGAAGTTTCTTTATTGTACAGGATTCTTGTAGCTATCCTGAGGGTTTTTTTTTCCCTTAGGAAGTTGAGTATTATAATTTCAAGGTCTATGGAGAACTTGTTAAGATTTCTGGCATGTTGTAAATATGCTGGTAAATGCATTATTCCAACATGGTGCCCAAACACCCTGTGTGCAGGGACATACTCCTTCCATTCATATGCATGAACAGGTGTGATCATGTAAATTCCACATGCTACATGAGCACTTATAAGCCAAGACCCTGCCTTGTTTCTTTTCTACTTCCTCTTCTCTTCCTGCACATTTGCACAGGCTTCCACATCACAATCCTGTTAAAGAAATTCTAGTGTGTGTTACTGGTATTTGTGATCTGTTGCTGCCTGCAGTAACAACAGAATTGTGTTGGCTTTTTGATGGGGATTGCATTGAATCTGTAGATTGCTTTTGGTAAGATTGGCATTTTCATTGGTTGATTCTATCTGTCCATGAGCATGGAAGATCTTTCTATTTTCTGTTATCTTCTTCAATTTTTTTCCTCAAAGACTTAAAACTCCTGTCCTACAAGTTTTTTATTTGCTTGATTATAGTTGCCCCAAGGTATTTTATATTCATTCTGGCTATTGTAAAGGGTGATGTTTTTCTGAATTCTTTCTCAGTCTGTTTATAATTTTTATATAGGAGAGCTACTGATTTTTTTGAGTTAATCTTGTATATTGCCACATTACTAAAGGTGTTTAATAGCTGTAGAAATTCCCTAATATATTTTTTCCATTTTTCTTTTTATTATGAATAAAGAAGTCACATTTTCTATCCTTGTATATACTTAATATAATTTTTGGTGTCACTTGTGTATATTATAATATCTGCTAATAGAGAAAGTTTGACTTCTTCCTTTCCAACTTGTATCTCCTTGATCTTCTTTGTTGTCTTATTATTTTAGCTAGAACTTTGAGCGCTATATTGAATGGATATGGGGAGGGTGAAAAACCTTGTCTTGTTTCTGATTTTAGTAAAATGACTTTGAGTTTCTCTCCATTTAATTTGATGTTGCCTGTAGGTTTGTTGTATGTTGCTTTTATTATGTTTCGGTATGTTCCTTGTATGCCTGATCTCCCAAAGGCCTTTATCATGCAGAAGTGTTGGATTTTGTCAAAGACTTTTTGAGCATATAGTGAGATGATTATATGGTTTTTTTTCTTTAGTTTCTTTATATTGTGGATGTCACTGACAGATTTTTGTATGTTTAACCTTGCCTGCCTCTCTGTGATAAAGGTTACTTCATCATGGTGGATGATTTGTGTGTGTGTGTGTGTGTGTGTGTGTGTGTGTGTGTCTTGATTCAGTTTGCCAGTATTTTACTGAGAATTTTTGCACCAATATTCTTTTTTGTTGATTTTTTGTGTGATTTGGGTATCCAAGTAACTGCAGCCTCATAAAAGAATTTGCTCTTTCTGTTTCTATTATGTGGTACAATTTGAGGAGGAGGAGCATTAACTATTCTTTAAAATTTTGGTAGAATTCTGCAATTAAACCATCTGGCCCTAAGTTTTTTGTTTGTTTGTTTTGTTGGTTTGGTTTGGTTGGGAGACTTTCAAAGACTGTTTAAATTTCTTTGTAGGTTATAAGTTTATTTAAGTTTTTTATCTTGTCTTCATTTGTCTGGTATGTGGTACTTATGCAGAAAATTATTCATTTCTTTTAGATTTTTCAATTTTATGGAGTACAGTTTTGAAGAATGACCTGGTGATTCTCTGAATTTCCTCATTGTCTAGTATTATGTCTTCCTTTTCGTATTTGATTTTGTTAATTTGGATATTCTCTTTTGGCCTTAGATAAAGGTTTGTCTATATTGTTGAATTTCTCAGAGAACCAACTTTTTGTTTTATTGATTCTTGGTACTGTTCTCTTTGCTATTATTTTATTGATTTCAGCCTTCAATTTGATTATATCCTGTCATCTAATCCTCCTGGGTGAGTTTGCTTCTTTTAGTTCTAAGCTTTTTAATGTGCTCTTAAGTCACTAATATGAAATTTCTTCAATTTTCTTATGTAGGAATTTGGTGCTATAAACTTTCCCCTTATTACTTCTTTTATAGTGACCCATAAGTTTGAGGATATTATATATTCATTTTTATTGAATCCAAGGAAGTCTTTAATTTCTTTTCTTATTTCTTCCTTGACACAGTAGTAACTCAGCTGAACATTATTCAGTTTCCATGAGTTTGTAAGCTTTCTGTAATTTGTGCTGCTGTTGACTTCTAACTTTAAGCCATGGTGACCTGATAAAATACAATAAGTCATTTCAATTTTTTTTCTCTCTTTTGACATTTGCTTTGTGAATTAGTATATGGTTAGTTTTAGAAAAGGTTCCATGGGATTCTGTGAAAAAAATATTTTCTTTTGTGTTTGGGTGGAATGTTCTATATATGTCTTTCACTGACATCTACCTATATCTGCCTATAATCGGTGCAAGTGGTATCTGTGTCTCAGGAAGCTAGTCTTGTTCCAATTAGTGTTTGAGCTGTTCAAGGAGCTGCTGAGGTCTTAGGGAAATGAGTAGATTCAGGAGAGGGAATCAGACTTGTAGATTACAGAGTCTGAGGCGGGTGGTGATGGGCAGGCCTGACTGTAAGAGTTTTGCCTGCTAGCCTGCAACTAGTGTTCCAGTGGTTAGGGATGGGGGATACATATTGTGATTCAGAGTCTAGGGCCTAGAGACTGGGATAACTCGCTTGGAGAACAGTCACTCATCTCTTGGACCAATTAGAAATGGCAAAGCCTGTATCTGAGAGCCACTGGAGTTTTGGGCGATCCTGATAGCCTCTTTTTAATTATTATTGTTATATATGTGTGTACAACTATTTAAATACAAACTCTTGAGTCGATTTTTATTTTAGGGGTGGATATGGTTTCAGGGCTGAATACTCTGTATGAGATAATCATTCTTTTATGGGCCTTGTTCAGACAACCAAAGCTACTGTGAGTGGAAGAGTACTCTAGTCTGCCCTGCCTTCTAGATCTTTACAGCCTCCTTTCCTTTTTGCCCTCTCTTCCACAATGATCCATGAGCCTTTAGATGACCTGATGGTTGGTGCCCCACTTGTGGCTAGGAATTCCACTGATACTTGTTCTCTACATATTCCCATCTCCTTGTACAGGAATAATACCTAACACACAAGCCTCTCTTAAGTAATTATGAGTGTGACATGGTCTTTCATGAGACCCAAAAACTTTGGGAAGTTGTTGGTAAGCCCTCCTTTTCAGAAGTTGCAGTCTACCGTGGCCTGACAGCTTTTTCCTAGCTCAGCCACATGGAGGACTGCCTCTCTACTGAGGCTTCCTGCTCTCTACCTGCCCTTATTTGGAGGATATCTCTATGTTTGGATGTCTGACTTATCTCAAGGAGGACCCTTGTTGTAGTTCCATAAGAAGAAGTTTATAGCCCATACTAGCCCCATGTTTCAGACCTATCTGCTACAGCTTAGGCCCCTCAAAATGACTCAGACACATTAATTACATGCTCTTCACCCTATGGATCATGCATATTGCTAGCTCCCTCATCCTAATTCAACACATTTCCATTAATCTGTCCTGTCACATGGCTCATGGCTCACCTGTGTTCTTTTTACATGTTGATTCTTAAGTGGCTAGATGGTATCTTTTTTGACTCCATGCTTTTTCTCCTATCTATGCTCTGGTTTCCCCTACTACTTCTAAGATGCCTGCTATAGGCCAAGACAGTTTCTTTATTCACAGCATCCAGAAAGAAATCCCACATTACTTCCCCTTTCTGTCTTATCAAAAAGGAAGGTTTTAATTTCAATATAGCAAAATCACATATAACAAAACAGCTATCAAGAAAAAATTATAGTTACAATATCTAGTCTATTTTCTTTATATATATTCATTATTTGGTGATTTTATGTCATGTACCCCACTAAACTCAGTTATCAGACCCCTCAGATTCATGCCCACTCTGGTCTGTTTTCAATAAGCAAATTTAAAGAAAAAATTCTATCATCTATCTCAGCCTTGTGAGTCTAAAGTTTTATATCTAATATACCTTTTATAATAACTACAAAGAAAACTATACTTGTTTAGATACTATACTTGTATCTAATCTTCAACTACATCAAAGATCACAGAAGGATATAATATTATCTGAGAAAACGTGAAGTGCAAGCAACTTCCGAAGCCTAGAAATGACAGAGATGACATCTGGGTGCCTAGACAGTCCACTCAAAGTTCCTTTCTAATGATGAGACATCCATCTTCAGCCTACAGGCCCAGAGTCTCTGGCATACCTTCCAGTGAAGCAGAAAATTTGAAGGACTGCTCTGCCCATTCTGGCATAGTTTGTCAGTTGCTTCTCCTTGTGTCCTAAAGGATGTCTGGCAGTTTTCTCTGCACAGCAGGAACCTAAAGGACTATCTTAGCTTGTTCTATCAAACTTCAGAGGTCACTTTCCTATGAATCCTGAATGTCCAGTTTATACAGTATACTGTCAATCAGTCAATACAAGAACAGTTTCTTTTCCAGTGGCTAACCTAACGATTGCCACAAAGAAAGTAATTTATATATGGAGTTTCTTCAATGCCCATCACCCTCTTAAAGTTGATTTGTGCTGCCAGGAGCAGACCTGTCTCACCATCCAGAAAAGTCTACATTCTTAAACCATTTTAAATGCCATATCCTGTAGTTCTTTGAAGTGTTTGAAGATTACCTATCTAACTGGAATATATCTTTGTATAACTACAAAAACCTAACCAACATGACTATAAGTTTGATTATCACAGATAATTATTAGCATTTCTTAGTTAAATGTTATGATTTTAAAGGAATTCCATAAACATCTTAAACAAGAATAAAAATATACATACAGAATAACAAAATTAATCTTAAGTTTGTATTAATTAGCCAAAATCAATACCAATGATAAATATTTTGAAATCAACAGCTGATTTTTGGATTAAAGTGTTCCTATATCATATGCCCCCTTTTTTAGAAAGAGGTTAACTATTACCATTAATTATTTATAATGAAAACAAACACATAAACAATATATTGGGAATTTGGGTATAGTTTTCCATTACTACTTCCTGGTGATAGAGGGAGGCTGGCAATCTTATGAGTTCTTGAGAATGGATCATTTTAGTTGGCAACCTTGAAGCTGATGTGATCATCTCTTCCCATTAGAGATTTTTCAGGAGGTCTTCCTTGAACAAATCATATTAGCCTGGAAGCAATCCACAGGTTCTCATTTTCTGTGGAAACAAAAGTAGAACCTCTTTTCCAAAGCAACATATTCTTAGACACAAATTTCAAAGTCAAGATGCCTTTAAAATTTATGTTTGTTTAACATAGCAGCTTTTGCAATCAATTGTCTTTCTGGGGTTAGCTTAATAACAGATAAAAAAAATTTAAAAACACAATAATAACCATAATCCAGACTCTTTGTGTGATTTCCATTTTTATGTAGCTTTTATATTTTTATTACTTTATTTCTCTATTTTAAGAGACTTCTCTATCTTCTTTCTTTTCTTTCCCAGCCTATTCATTCTGTTTTTCACACATTGTAACCCATTTAGAAGTTGTCTCCATCTGAATCACTTTTATTGCATATCCTTAATCATTTTCAAACCAGAAGAGTATTTAAAACGCTAGATGATAAAGCACTGCTTTGGCTGCTGACTCCACCTTGCTTGACTTTTCAACATGGCAGAGGTAACAGAGCCACACTTGTCTTCCCAGTTCTTAGAAAAAGTATTAAATATTGTGGAGCTATTTGCCATTCCAACTCTGGGAAATCTTAGGGTCCACACCATCATCAAATAGAGAACTGTTGCCTGCTGCTCATGAACTCTACTTAAGTATTTGGCACCAGGGCATAGTAAAGAAGCCAAAGCTGAGCCAGGAAGCCTTTCTTAAAGGAGCTGTGCATATGCTTAACACCAGCAAACAGAGCAGCTCCAGAAAATGCTGCTATCAAGAAACCATTTTTGACTCTGTTCTCTTTTTGTTCAATCTACACAGAAATCTTTAATTCATCATATGCAGTTTATTACTTATACCACGTCTTCTGTGGGACTTCAGAAACCAGCCTCATTGCAGCTTAAGCTGCCCACTGCAAACTCATCATTTTGTAACTCAAACCCTGACATCACACCATTTCTGTACCATAACCCACTTCAGAGTCACAATTTGGAAGGCACTTTTGGCTCCCTGTTTCTGTGCTTTAGAACCATTTTTAAGCTTTCTCTGGCTTCATGTGGCTGTATATGCCCCACATTGGATATCATCTGTAATAAGAAGTTTCTGACCTGCACTAACCCCATGTTTAGGACCTGACTGTTGCTACTTAGGTCCCCCAAAATGACTCAGACACTTATATTAATTACATGTTCATCAGCCTATGGCTCAGGCATATTACTAGCTAGCTCTTAATTCAACATGTTTAAATTAGCCTGTCTTGCCATGTTTCCTGTGGCTTCCCTGTGTTATTTTTACATGTTGATTCTTAGGCAACCTGATGATGTCTGTTTTGACTCCAGCCTCCTTCCCCTATCTATGCTCCAATTTCCCTTCCTACTTCTAAGATGCCTGCCATAGGCCAAGACAGTCTATTTATTCACAGAATACAGAAAGACTTCTCACATCATAGTTCCCTGCAAATGTTCTTACCCTGATGCTCACATGATGATTAGGTTAATGCTTTATCTGTTTTGATAGGGTCTTGCTTCCACTAATTTGGCTATTTGATAAAAATGTGCTTCTTAATTCAAATTAGAATTTTCCCCCAGGCTTCCCTATCCTATATATTTTCTGTAGTCTGAAATACAGTTGTGTTGTATTACTGAAGTCATCTCTTTGATGGATATTTCTATTGTATCTACAGCAGTCCAAACCCTGCTTCCCACTTCTGCCCTTCCCATCTTCATAGACTGGTGGACACCAATCCCCAAGGAAAAAGGAAAACCATAGGAAGTTGTAAGTTGATCCATGGGATGCCACCCAGAGGCTATACATGTAACATAGCTAGACAGAAGGGTGCCTAAGGTCTTGGTGGTAGCTGTAGGTCCAGAGACATCTGTCACCAAGACAACCTGGGTGTTTAGAGAACAAGTATGAGAAGAAGGAAGTGTTGAAACAACTAAAAGTCACAGTTGGAATAAACTGATACAAAAAAGGTTTTAGATGGACAAAGCTTGAGAGAGGAGGGACCATATAGATTTAGACACAAGGAGGTTGAGATTTTAGAAACACAGAACAGAGGTGGCCTGCTCTGAACCTCATTGTTCAATCTCTAATTTTTCCAGTTAATATTTCTGTGGCAGCTGCACATCCTAACCCTAATCCTATGGCTTGGACTGTTGCACAACATGACTCAGTTAATATTCCTGTGGCAGCTGCACATCCTAACCCTAATCCTATGGCTTGGACTGTTGCACAACATGACTCAAACCTAAGCCCTGTCCTCAGCCTCTGAGATTCAATCCTCAGGACCCAGCTTCTTCCTCACATTTGGAAAGTTGTTCAAATTACCCTTTCTTAGGAGACCTTTTCAGGCTAATTAAAATGGCAGTCCTCTTTCTTGTCTCCCCAGTTCCCTCCCAGTGAAATTTGACTGTCAAGTATTTGGCTTGCATGCTGCTCACTTTTCATTATTATCCTCCATCCCTCTGCTGCAGATGCTCTGTTCCAAGGGAGTGGTACACATGTTGTCTTTTCAATGATTGTCTCATGCATGTACACCCTGTGGGTTGTCAGTGAATATTTGCTGCAGGGGTGAGCAGATGCGTAGTACACTGATTGTATCATTTGTGATCTTCTGAAAACATGTAAAACTGTTAATTTCATCCATTAAGCCATAATGGAGGAGGCTCACCTAAGCTCATACCAGGCACAACATTGGAGCTACTAAACCTCTCTGCATTCAGGGCAAACCTGCTGAAGGAGGCGCATCCAGTGGGAATGTTTTTAATTTCTCTGTGTCTCTTTGATTCTTGTGAGCTTCATCTGCCTGCTGATATTGAAGCCATGTGCCTCCAGGAGAGAGCTGAGACCATCTCCAGATGTGCTTGTCAATGTTGGCAGCAATCATATTTTTAGCCATTTTGAACATATTTTTCTTGATTAATACAAGGAGCCCTATGTAGAAATTCTCAAAATTTACCTCACAGCTGCACAGTCAGGTCAGATAAGATCATGATCAGAACATGTTCGTTTCAGATGGAAGGATGATGTAATGGTTCTACCCTATTTGCCTCTGTTCTATAAGGTTCAAAGCTTTGGGATTTAAACTCCCAACTTTTCTAATCATAGATATAATAAGGTTGCTGTCATAAATATGCTAAGTGTCCCAGGAAGTCTATATGTGAAAGGAGTAAGCCTTTTATGAATAATTTGTGTGAACCAGGGATGGTAACTCAACAGTGTGGTGCTTCTCTGGCATTCATGCTGCTCTGGGTTGGTGCCTCAATACTACCAAAAGAAAGTATGAGGTTCATCTTCAATAAAAGATCTGCTTGTAGGGTGTGTGCTCTTGTTCTTATCTGACGTACCCTTGATCTAAAGTGGCTTTCTTTGTGGACTACCTGACTTTGCTGATTATTTTCTATGGAAAGGTGATTGGTGGACTCCAGAAGAATGCAAATTTCTTCACCTGGGCACCTGCAAAACCAGCCATATTTGGAAATGTGTTTATTTCAGGTACAACTTAGTCTTGGTGAGGTCCAAGCAGATTGGAGTAAGTCCTAACACTGAGGACATGTATGGTACTAAGGAGGGAAGTATATGCTTCTGCTATGTGTTAAAAGAGGCCCTGCTTCTTGACCAGCCATGCAGTGTCAAGCCTGGGAGACAACAGAAGGTCAAACAGTGATGTAAGGGGCTTTCTGAGTCATTCGGCTTTCTGTTACCATAAGAAATGCCCAAGATAAATAATTGGCTCTAAAAAAATGAGGGCTTATTTTGCACCATGATTTTGGAGGTTTCACTGAACAGAGAGCTACTGCATTGCTTTTTTTTTTTTTTTGGCCTTGTATTGGAATGACACATTATTTGTAATAGAAAAAAAAGTAGCTTAACATATGCTAACAAAGAGACAGGGAAGGGGGCTGTGTTTTCATGTTCTGTGCAAGTGCAGTGGCCTATCTTACTCTCATAAGGTCTACTAAAGGTGCCACCATTTCCAGAAAATACAAACTAAAGACTGAGGCCTCTACACCTGGGTCTATGAAGACACAAACTCTAGAATCAAGGTACAGGTGGTGGTTTATCCCTCACTGCCACAGTAGCAGCCCTGGCTGCTGGCATGGATTTTCAGATGTCTCTCCTCAGAGCCATGAGAGAATTAGTTTCTGCTGGGTTAAGCCATATTAACTATTGTACCTATGCAACCATAAAATGGTGACCAGAGTCTTCAAGGAACTGATCATTGTCTTTAATCCCCAGGAGTTCACCTACCAGGTGTCCCAAATGGAAATGCTTCTGCCAGCTGGAGAGATGGAGTTGGAAGTGAAGGATAAAATTCCAATAAGGGAGGGGCTAACTGATTGATGGAAGAGAGAGGGACATGGGTGTGTGCCACAGATGTGTACCAGAAGAAAAGAAAGGGAAGCTTTCCTTTGAAGCTAGAAAAATAAGTCTAAAATTTTAGATGTCAGATAGGAATGACCTCTATAAAATGTTATTTTCTGATCATTCAACAACGGACAAAGAAAATGGGAACAGTTAAGATTGTTCTTGAACTAAAATTGCAGATATTTTCTTTCCATATGCTTATGGAAAAATCATCATCCAAATACAAAGAACTTGGTAGAATTTGTGGGTAATAGATTTTTCATAGCTTTATCATACTAAAAATAAAATTAACCCAAAACTCTATCATGAGGACAGGATATGCAAGTACAAACCAAGTGCCCTTGGAGAATGAAGGAGATTTTGTTCATTTGTTAGGTTCTGTAGTAAATTATTTGCAAATGCTGAACACAACCCAGAGAATTTCACAGCTCCACGTGTGTGAATTAATATAAATTGGAATGATAGAGGCCTGAAATTGTAGCTAGAAGTCTTTTAAATGTTGATTTTTTTTTCCTTGATTAATGTGCAACCTGGAGGATTGTGAGGCTTCTCACCTTTTCTTGAATCATCTTCTGTCAGAAGAAGGGGAAGATCCCCCGTCTCCCAACCTTATCTACATTCTTCCTCTGCCTCTGACAGAGATGTCGGGAGGATAAAGCGATCACACAGGCAAAGTTCTGGGAGCTTTTCAGAAGCAATCTAATTTGCCTACTTAGAAGCCTTACTGAGAGGATAAAGGGAACTCAAATTCCTGTGAAGTGTTGTGAAGCTCTCTGAAGAAACGCGGGAGGAGTGCTCAGTAAGTCCCATCCAGGGACTGTCATGCAGGAGAGTGAAATTCAAGAGTGTTCAACCTCACTGCAAACCCCTAAAACAGGCTTTCTCTGTGAGCTGTTCAGCTGTCTTGTGATTATCCACAATAGGTTAATCCTCTACATACTGGCTTCGTTGAATCCTGGGTGGGGATAGAGGAAGAACTTCAGGCTTCAGTGATGGACTTAACAGAAATTTTACCAAAACGTTGTTTGTGAGAAACATCTGAAAGTAGATGAAGTAAAAACAAATACTAGATGTGTTTTAAAAATTGTTATCCATATGCTGGGGACATGGTTCAGTGCTTGCTGTAGAAGCAAATGAACCAGAGTTTCAGATTAGATCCATAAAACCCACATAAATTTTAGCTTCAGAAAATGGAGATTGGGAATGGAGGGAGCCCTAAGACAGTTTAACCATAGGGCTAGCTATACCAGCAAACTCTGAGCTTGAGAGGTCATGCCTTAAAGGAACAGGATTGAAGAGTTCCCAGCATAAGTCTCAGACCTACAGTACACATATATGCAGAACACAAGAAAATAATTAAAAACTGACACCTGTGTGTACTGCTGTGGCTCTCCCAGGCCTATAGAGGTTTCCATTTTATTGACCACCTGTCAGTTCTCCAGCAGCCTTACCTCTGTGCTCTGGGTCACAGCCCAGACTGGCTTTAGCCTGACCCTGCTTCTGTGGCTGCTTCTGAATGGACTCTACCCTGAAGGCAGGGCTCTACATCTTTACTCCATTTCTTTCCTTTCACCTGCACATCTACCCATCTGTCCAGTGTGGTAGGAGTGACCCTGATGCCCTAGGGGTAGATAAAATTACTCTCTTCTGCCTCCAGTCTCTGCTCCATCACTTTCTAAAGAGTCACTCCAATGACCCAACCCACCCAGAGAAGTGACCATGAAGGACATCCTTGTACTTCCATCATATTCCTTATTTGATACTGGGATTCAAGAGCTGTTCAGGTCTCTGTAAAAAGTATGAAGAGTGTGGATTATGGAGATAAGGGGTAAGGCTCTAGAGTGGTCATGAATATTAGGATGTTATACTCCAAAGTCTTCTTCTTTTTCTAATGGTGTCAGAAAACAGAGGCATGAGCCCTGTCACTCATACCTCCCATCTGGGTGTTGAGTCTTTTGGGTGAGAAAAATGGGAGAAGCACCTCTATGTAAATTCAGCCACTGAATTCATACTCTATGAATAGTTGACAAGCAAAAGCCAATAAACCATTAAGGGACTCACAGAATGTTCACACTGGTCAGCTATGATGGTGGAAATGTTTCCGTATACCCAATGGACTTCTTAATGATGCTGAACTTAAAATATTACTAAAACTAAGAATTGTGACCTACCATGTATACACACATACACACACATACATATATGTGCATATACATATACACCTATATAAACATATATACATATATGTATATTTATTTATATAGGTGTATATGTATATATATATACACACACACATACATGTACATAAACACACAAATGGGGAAAGAAGAGGTAGGGATTGGATGAGCTGGGTTCCACTGGAAAGACCTCAGCACCTCAGCAGGTCAGTGTTTGTATTATGTAGAGTTGAACAGGGAGATGAAATTACTGCACAGAATTGATCAGAGTTGCGAATACTGCACATAGATAAACATGGAGGCAGGATAATTACACAACTAAACAAGGAGGTAGATATAGTTCATTTTGCTAAGAGACGTCTTTTATAGAGGAGCTACCTTTAGACTGTAACTAACTGGGAAAAGAAAGCTATGGTGGACATGAGATTCTGTATATATCATCAGCATCCACACATGGATCAGAGAAAGGCTTTGCTGTTTTCCTCTGACCCTTACCCCAGGAGATGAGACTTTACTACCTATCCATCAGTTGAGGCTAAGGGTCTTTATGCCCATATTGGCAATTCAAATACACACTCCCTTCCTTCATTCCCATAGGCAAGGCTTCCTCTACTCCCCATAGCAAGGGGCTCCATAAAAACTTCCAGCACTGAAGTCTCACAAAAAGGGAACTGGTTCATTTTCCCTCAGGTTTGTTAGGAGAAAAGGAGCATTTGGAGAGCAAACCAGGCCTGCTGCAAATTGTGTGAAATAATTGTCTCCACTTCCGCCCTGGACTTGATTTCTCATGACTTATATCTTGGTAGCTGAGCTTTTGGGCCCCCAGCCACTATCCGAACAGAACTTATTATATCTCTCCCATGTACCTGTAGCATACATCATAGTTAACATCGGTAAGTTAGTTCAGAATAAAAGGATCCATGACACAAACTATGAAGGAAAATTAGAAATGAATTGGTAAAGTGCAGTCAATAAAACTAATGTGGCTGGTGATTGTTTACCCACTTACTACTGGCATTGTGGCAAGTTTCAAACATGTCTGTCTCTATTTCTGACACAGAACAATCACTAAAAGGTAGTTGAGAAGCACAGAGGTCAAAGCAAGTACTTTGTCATCAGAAAGATCAGGGTCAAATTCATACCGTCAGTAGGCCAGCTGAGTGAGTATAGGAAAGTCTTTTTATTAGGCATATTTTTATTACTCTAAACATCAAGTGAATACATTTACATTTGACGTAGTAGTAAATAAACAAATCATGGTATATAAATTATCTAATGTCACAGCCACACAGCTGATTGTCTGAACTGTTGTTGGCAGTTTAAGTGATTGAAACCCTTTTAACTCTTTAAAAATAAGTCTTCTGGTTTGTCTACCTTCCATCCTGCCCATCTTTGCACTCATTCTTTTTCTGTAAATGTACAAAATTTAATATCCAGAAGTAAGATAAAAAAAAATATTACAACAAAGGAAGGAAGCAGGCCAGGCTGAACAGCCACTTCCGGGAGAGAGATTTGAATGTTCCAAAGAGTAGTCTGGATGCTCTGGGCAGGGTACACAGTTATCAGTCTGCACCTATAAAACCTCTGTTTCTCAGAGTTTTGAGTGATCAAGAAGGGTCAGTCAAATCTTTCCTCAAAACTTTACTTTTCTTGAAGTTACTAGTGCTTCTGACCTGCCATTTAGCTTTTCTTATGCAGAATCCTGTTTGTCAATCACTATACAAAATTAAGAGATGAATGTGAGATAAACCACCAGGGTTGGTGACTGAGAAGCTAAGGCAGATAAAGGACCTTTTCTCTGGTACGTTGCATCCCCAAAGTCAGATGGCTGCCTTCTAATATCCATTCCCTTCCCGAATCATTTACTAACCAGCAGTCTTTGCTTCCTTTCCTTGGGTATATACCTAAGGGCTGGGGATATAGACTGATCTTAGCAGGCAGAGATGCACATGCTCCTCATGAGTATAAGCTGTTGGGGTGGTAAGATGCATGTGGTGCTTATTTTTTAAGTACCTCAGCCTGTACTCATTTTCCTCCATTAAACATTGTGGTTCAGGCAAATCATGTGAGGGGCCACTAAAGCTAAGAAAGCCCCAAAACTCCGGTCCACTATGAATCCAAGGCAAATTAGACAGTGCAGTTAGGGACAAAGAGAACACAGAAGTGAGAAAGGGCAAAATAGGACTGTTTCCACACTGCCTGTTGGAGAATTCTGCCAAATGGTTCATGTGTTAAGCCCCAGTGGTCTTCAATATTAGCAAGGAGCAGAAGGTCAGCAGTGGTCCGAAGTGTTCTTTTAATGTGAACATGGCTATGGCAAATGCAGGGTGTAATTTTTATCCTTTGCTTTATTTCTTTACAAATTCTGAATATTATTCTTCCTCATAAAAAAACATAATTCCATAAGATCCCTATGCATTTTATTCATTTAGGTTTCTGGGTCTTTTTATTGAAATGTTTTATTTGAAGATAATGTTCAATGGACCCAAGTTTTAAGCAGGAGATTAAGTCTCTTCATAGCACAATGTTGATGCAAATTCATTTGAATCTTGATTGAGTCATCCTGGTAGAGCTGGGGAGTTGTGGACTACAAGGTTGGATTAATGTAAATCGATTTGTCTAGGGTTATTTGTTTAGACAATGGAGGTAATAGAAGGAGGACCAGGGTCTAGGAGCAGAAGCTGGGAGATGGCCCACCCTGTCATCATGTTCAAAGCAAGTTCACTTCAGGGCAGACTCCATTTAGACAGAGAAAATTCAATTAGGATCATCCTGTAGACTAAAGAATCCCAGTGGAGCTCCTGAGTAAAAAATGGAAGCCTCATTGTTTTAACAAATACATACTAATGAATGAGATTTTTGACCCTCTCTGAGATTCTGGTGTGTGTGTGTGTGTGTGTGTGTGTGTGTGTGTGTGTGTGTGTATGTGTGTGTGTGCATTAGAGCACATATGTATATATATGTGAATATGTATGCACATGTATGTATTGTATCTGTTGTGTTCATATGAATATGTGACTATATTTTTTGTCTTTTACTATGATATTTTTCACAAGTAGGCATTAGTTACACTTTTGAATTTATAGCTTATATATACACACATATATATGTGTGTATGTATATATGTATATACAAATGTGACCTTCTTGAAAGAAAGGAGTTATATTTTTCTGTGGTCCCCTTTCTATCTTTCTTTTGCAATTGAATCATTAAGATTCAGATGTGGATCTAATAATATCATCCAAAGCCTCATGGTGCAGTAAGTTTACATGATGGATAAGTTTACACCTAGATTTTTAACTTTGCCAACTGATAATGACATATGTGTGCACACACACTAAGCAAGGACACATACCCTCTCATGTTTCAGCAGCAGCACTTGCTTGTAGGTGGAAATTAGCTTCCTTTACTTTCAAAGAAAATCTGAAGGTAGGAAAATTGTAATAGTAAGTCTGCCAGAGTGAGGGGGACATTGTCCTGTGTTATTGCTGCTTTAGAGACCACAGAAGAGTGGGTTCTTCTTGTTGTTTTCACTCCTTTTCAGAGTAATGAAAAGAACCATAGATTCTTGACAAGTAAATAAAACACTCACAAAATAGTAGTTTGGTGACAACTCATTCCTTTGCCTCACCACCAGTCACAGTGAGGAAATAGTGACAATCTGACCACAAAAATAAATGAATGAATAAATAAACAAATAAATAAATAAGACAGATAAAAAAGCTTTCATCATGACTTTTGAGAAATGCCCTAATCCTTCAACAGGGCAGCATGGGTCACAGCTGGCTGGGTTAGATGTATAAGGAGTGTCACAGCCCGAGGGCAGATCTCTGTCACTCCTTATGATGTACCATGGTCTGTGAATATCAGCCAAGGACAGTCCAGTCCTCAATCCATTCTGTTGTTTTTCACTGTGTGGTAAATAATGAGTCTGTAATAATATAGATGTAATATAAATAATACATCTATAGCCAGATCTATGTAACTAAGTCTTACATGTCTGTAGAAATGACTCTTATTCAGCCTTCTAAAACTAAGTATAGAAGCCAACATATTGAAGAAAAATATGCCCAACATATGGCGTAATCCATAAAAGCACCTGAATATAGTATTTATGGATAAGTATAGAATCCTAGGCAATACAGTTAAAAGAAACAGAATCCAATTATGGATAACAAACAGTCAGCCAAGATCCTTTCCTCCCAACTACTGGGAGCCTTCCTCAACCCTATGATTACCAAGTTTCTGGGAATACAAGTACAGTTGACTTATTTAACTTAATTTTCAAAGCCCCTTTTTTTTGCAATTTAAGCACAGAAGCTAAAGTTTAAATCTGGAATATTCCTAGGGGCTCATATTTCTATGCTTGTTCCTCATTTGATGGAACCATTTTGAACCTTGTGGACCATTTAGGAGGTGTGGTCTGCCTGACAGTTGCAAACCAGGAGGGGTAGATTTTGAATGCTGGTTCTGGCTACAATATTACAGGGTTTTCTGATCAATCACCATGTGAACAAGCTTAGCACACACCCCTGCTACCCTGTCTGTCACCCCACTATGCTAAAGTGAAACCTCTGGAGTTATGAGACAAGGTACAGCCTACTTCCTTTCAGTTGTTCCTCTTAGGAACAAGAACAAAATAACAGGTAAGCACCGACTCAAGCCAGGAGGGTTCAGACCATAAAAGTAACAAAGAGGTAAGAATCCATTCTCAGACATTCTTGGAAAATTCCTTGAAATAGGATACCATACATATTTACAATGCCATTCAAATTTAATAGAGGCAAAGCTCATGAAGTATAGATATACTGTTGATACCTATGGATGGGAAATGTGGGAAATGGGAGGACATTTGAGGTCCTTTCTGGGATGCATCATGCAGTGGTGCTGATGTTTGGCCATAAGTCAGTAATCATGATCTGATGTCTTGGGTTTAAAACAACAGCAGTAACAAGAAGATGACTGTATAGTTTGTAGGGCTGCTAGACACTGTAAATAGCACAGCTGTATTGACTCAGGAGCAGAAGTACAGAGCCAAGGTCTGCCAGATCTTCAGACAAGTTTTTTTGTCTGCCTTTTTCTTTCTGATGCAATGCCTGGGGTTCCTTAGCTTGTAGAGCCCACAGTATCTTTATCTAGGGTCCTCTCTGTGTCTATCTGTGTCCAAATCCACAAAACAGCAACAACAAAGACAAGGACACCATTTCTACTGTCGTGGGGTCCAGACTTATTGCTTCATTTAACATGTTCGCCAGCCCCACTTAGAGCCATTGGGACACTGGGATTTCAGTGCATACATTTATTAGTCCTGTGGATTTGTTATTTTTTTTTTCCTACTCTGAAGGTGAGTCTGAGTCATTGACCAAGTATAAATATCTTTTCAAGAAGGATTTCCTTGTTGATTCTTTTAGGAGTTGAGATGAGAAAAAAGCAGGAGATGAAAAGACAGACTTAAGTAAAGGTCACAGACATGTCTCAGAAATCTTTCATTTGCCTCTTTGCCCGAGTGGTGACCTTGGAGAGCTTCCACATAGACAAGCATCTTCTCTTTTCACTTTTCTTGCTGCAATGTTCTTATTCCCTAGGGTTGGCTTCTACAGCCGTAGTATCTTTAGTTACTTGGTGAGCACTATTTTGTCAAACTCTAAATATCTAAGATTAAGTTGACTTTTGAAGGGTATGTTTTCCACATGACACAATAGTATGGTCCTTTTTCTCTATCATCTCACAGCCCCTTGACTTCTTACATCTCTGTTGAGTAATTAGATGTTAACTCATAATGTGACACCTGCTTGTGGGTTGCTTATTTGATGCTGGGCTCCAGATTATCTATGTATCTTGTTTCTTGCAGTTTGACCTTAGTTGCATGGTTTGGCCTTATTTTGGACAGTGTTCATCTTTTATGCCTAACATCATGGCTTCACTCTTTAATTCTCACTTATCTCTCTTCTCTCCATCTGAAATCCCCACTGTACATGTATGCTGCCCTGGTGTCTTAGGCTTATTTCATTGTTCTTTTGAATTTTCTTTCAACTCTTCAGATTAGGTGACATTACTAACGTATCCTGAACTTCCTTGATTTTGGAGGGGGATGCCTCAAATGTACTGTAATGTTGAACACTACACTATATATAATATAATTAAGAAAAGCCATGAAAAGAGACACTTGGTGGCTTATTATGGCTAAGTTGATCTTTGTGAAGAGAATCACACAGACCCATGCCTTTGGTTTTCCTGGTCAGAGAATCTATAGTAAAAGATGATCCTCACAAAATGCTCACTGTAACTTATGGTGCACTTTGAGACAGTGCTTTTACTTTCTGAGATATAAAGTATAGATTCGGCATGATTTGGATATGCTTCTGAAGCCCATCATTGAAGAACATACTTAGGCTAACCAGATTTTTGTTAATTTAATGGGAACATTTGAAAATGTACAGATTTGCAAAGAGAAAAAGAAATTTTATCACACAACACACATGAAAGGAAAAATAATTTCTGTGAGATCCTTACTTGGGATTTCAGAGCTTTAGACATCATCTACTTGTGTATACATTTATGGCTGAATTCATCTTTTGCGATGATTTAGAAAACACCAATAAATCCCTGGGACATGGTAAAGAATTCATGGTAAGGTGTGGTTTTAAAGACTTAGCCAGAACACTTTGCTTCTATCTTTAGTCTAGGCATTAGTTCATTACTATTGATAAAGTACCTTACATTCAAATTTGAAAGATGCTGTCAAATCATTCAGCTTAAGCCCTCTAAAAAGATGGAAAGTTCCAAATCACAGTGTGGATAAAGCAAAATTGCCACTTCTTTGCAACAAAATGACTGTAAGAACTATCAGTCTCTTAAAAGTATTACTTTAGGGGTTAGGGAGATGGTTCTAACAACTAGGAGCACTTGCTGCCTTCCAGATGTGGTTGCCAGCACTCACATCTGGCATCCTATAACAGAAGTTCCAGGAGTTGGGTACTGTCTTCTAGCCACAGACACCTGCAAAAGGATATGGTGCTTATAAACTCACACAAACACAAATCAAGAAGGTGCATACATTTTTTTCTTTTTTATTAATATTATTATTATTATGAACAAAGAAGTCACACTTTCTATCCTTGTATATCCTTATTCAAGGTCCCTTCCCCCTCCCACCACATCAGGTCATTCTTTCTTCTCCACAACTCCCCATCCCCTCCCTGAACAGGCAACAGGCAGGCCCATGGTCCCAATGTCCCAATAGTGCTTAGTTCAGTCTCCACTCCTGGCAGATCCAGTTTTCTCCCCCCTCCCTCAAGAGTGAGTCAGGTGTTCCTCTAGGGGGAGTGGGATCCAAGGAGTCAGTCCAGGATGTTTCTGATCCCAAGCTGTTCAGTGGTTGTGGTTTGCAGCTTGGGCATGCTTCGCTTTTTTCTTGTTTGTTTGTTTGTTTGTTTAGAGTCCACTAATGAGTGAGTACAACCCCTGCTTATCTTTCTGAGTTTGTGATACCTCGCTCAGGAGGATATTCTCCAATCCATCCATTTGCCTGCAAATTTTAGGATATCATTTTTTTCTTACTGCTTAGTAGTACTCCATTGTGTAGATGTACCACAGTTTGTTAATCCATTCTTCAGTTGAGGGACATCTAGGTTGTTTCCAGGTTCTTGATATTACAAATAACGCTGCTATGAATATGATTGTGCTAATACCTTTGGAGTGTGACTGTGCATCTTTAGGGTATACACCCAGAAGTGGTATTGCTGGGTCCTTGGGGAGATTGATTCTCAATTTTCTGAGAAACCGCCATACGGTGCATACATTTTTAAAAAGTAGTTTAAAAAAAAACTTTCAAAAGATGTTCTTCACCTAAATGATGCTAATAGTCACCATATAATACTGTTTTTATTTTTTTCCAAATCATTGTCTAAAGGTATAGCAGCTACAAAAGCTGCACTAACAACTGCATACAATTTGATGCATTAGTTGGGAAGTCTACAGCTGTGAAGTTCTTAGTGACTTCTTATGTGAGATCATTAATCCTACTCACAGGTCCCTACTATAGTAACCTAATTAAGACTCAGTCACCTCCTGCTTTTACCTAGAGGGTCAAGGTCCAGTGTATGACTTTTGTTGGGCCCTCCGAGGCCTGGGGTTGAAGCCCAGTGTAACTTCTTAAGTCTTCCTAGAGTTCGGTGACCTGTTTCCAGCCATAAACTCCACGTGTAAGTGACTCAGCACAGCCTGACCTAAGACCTCCTCTGCCCAGCCACTGCTAACGTGGTAAAATATTATTGGCCCTTATTTCCTACTCCACCTCGCCCATCCCAAGACTCCCACCCCCTTTTCACAACCCTATATATGTTCTTGCCTGATACAATAAATCGAGATCCTGCTTCAACAAGACTCCCTTTCCCTCTGGTGGCCAGCAGGGAGGTCTGGGTCGTCCACACTCACCATCCCACTCAGCTCCAAGGAGAGGCCGACGGATCCGGCCCTGCCTCCGCCCCATCTGCCAGAGATCCTGGCAGACTTTCTGGGTAGAAATGTCTTCAGAGCATCTTTGTTTAAGCTTGTTGGTGGTGACTTGGAAAGGAGCAATAACTGACACACGGAAACTGCCCTTAATACTGAACAAACATTTATATGTGATCCTGGGATAATTCAGTTCATTCTGCACTGACGAAAACAAGCCAAAGATCTGGAAGGACTACTTTAGTAACTGACACGAGGAGCCCCTAGAGGACGCTGAGGGTGAGATAGTTATCCAACTGTGAGAAGATTTTTGCAAAGAAATAAGATCAAGCTTTGGGGAAGTACCAGTGATTCTGGTCCCTGTAGTGAGACGGGGTATGAGATGTTGATTTCTCCCAGGGAATCAGAGAAATGGCATGTCATATGTCTCTAGAGTGTCACCATGGAGAGACTTTTGCATTCACAACTATCTGACCTCTCAGCATCAGCATCAGGATGGGGGGAGATGTCGAAAGCCTTAAAAGACCAGAACATATGACTGAATGATGCAAAGTGCCATGTCCCCCAGGAGCATATGCATTTGTGAGGACTCCATACCACTGATTCCTTAAAATCCCCACAAAATATGTCTAGTTCTTGTGTTTCTTTCCACAAGCCATCTACACTTAGAAGAAAAATTCATAAAATTGGTACAGTTTAAGAATGGTTAGTTTTAAATACCAGAATTTCTTACTTTGCTTAATATTGGTGATAAACAGTTTTGTAATTTCTTTGTTCTTAGTGACAGTTACCTTTTTTTTTTTTTTACTAAATGGAGGGTATTAATTCACTAGATTTGCATGTGCTCATTTCCAAAAATAATTACGGTGTGTCTTTTTTCCTTAAATATCCTAAGAATTCTATAGGTGTCTCACATGTGAGTCACTCACAGGGCCTATGGTTTTCTGACATCAAACTGATGTTTCTAAACCCACAGTGTGATATTCTGGCACTTAATTTCAAAATGCAGCCTAAATCACAGGAGCCATAATATGTCAAATGATCCCACCCTCGCAGGGGGAAAACAGTAAGTAATGAAAAAGCTATGATTGCTTTTCTGTCCTCCAAATGACAGTTATCACCTCAATGACCTGCTCCGGGCGGACCAGTCTAGACCCGACACACTAAGGGATAACGTCATCTAACAGGGTAGTTACAAAAATCAATACAAAACCCATTTCAGAGATACTCCGTGTAAGAATCCTGGCGTAATGCTCATTTATTGAATAGGCCTGGGGAAAAATACACAACAACTTCTCTGATATATATGCCTTACCTCCCAAGCAAAGGAATTCTGTAGGTAAGCAATAATTGTATTTTTCAATCTATTACTTAGACATGGCAGGGCTCAGGCTGGAATCTAATATATGGATGATGGCCATAACTCAATTATGGCTTTTCAGCAGAATCTTAGTGTATTCAAAGAGTAAAGGTACAAAACTGGACAGTTCCCCCACTGGGCTTGTGGGAACAACTGTGTCCATGAATGCTTCATTATGAGCTCAACTCCTTGTTCTATGACTGCTCAGAGACCTGAACATTTAAATATATATAAAAGTAGGTGATTTACTTGGCATCTCTAATGCTGACTTTTCCTCTAATGTTTGATCTGCATTTGAGTGTCAATTCATTCTATTTGAATACACAGATGCATACTTACTGTAACTAGGAATGGCTAGCAGGGTTTGCCCATTGAAATCTTTGATGCTGAAAGACAAGCTGACTTCTTCATACCAACTACTTAGACCCATTCCTAAGCTCCCTGCCATTTCACTCAGCCAGAGCAGCACTTGCATTGAGAAACCGCTAATGACAAGACAGGGAGTGAGTGTCCCCTGTACAACAACTTAAAGAGAAATATCTGGACAGTTGGTAAAAGGATTTGAGCTCAAATGAGAGCAGCTCCAGGGACAGGATAATGAAAGCAACTAAGTCAGCTCATGCCCCACAAGTCCAATCATCCTAATCTTCACACTTTTCAGCAACTCATGGTTCCATCACCTGGTTGCTCTAATTCTAATGAGGAGTCATCCGGCATTTCTCAAATCATGGAATATTAACAAAAGCATTGTGTGGTCAGAGTAATGCATCTTCAGGTTGTTTATGCTAATTTCACATGGTCAATGTGCATTGACAGTGTTGCTCTTAAACCTGGCAAGAAATTGGATTTTAATTATTCTTTATTCCATTTATTTTTCAGATAAACATTAATGAATAGACCTTAAAAGCTTTATGGTAGTTGACATTTACCTATTTTAAATATATAACAACAGTTAAGGAAAATAGGGTCATGAATATGAAAGAGAACAAGAAAAGATGAGTTTAGAAAGGTTTGGAGAGAGGAAATGGATGGTGAAGTAATGTAATTATAATCTCAAAATATTGTTAAAAAATAAACCAAGGCATTTACCATCCAAACAAGTTTCCTGAATTCAAAGATATTTGCCTGGGAATCCTAATATTTTTGTGTTTGCTTCTACCAGCATCAGATTCAAATCTCTTCTGTCAGTCTATTGATCAACATAATTCAGGCCTCTTAACTACAGCATAGAATGGCCTCAAGGCCACTGTCTGTACAACCAAAGACTCATGGAAAGCCTAATTCTGATCACTATCTAGTTTGAAATAAGAAAATTACTTTGAAGCCTCACAGTGCTGTCTTCAGTCTGCAAATATGGACTTTTATAATATTATTCTTTTAGTGTCTATAGTTCACAGACAGAAAAACAGATCCCAGAGCCATGAACCTTTATTTAAACTCTGACTTTAACATCATTTGTCTGTTCTTTGAGAACTGGTGCCCTCTGCTCTTCCATTGTGCCTCCTATAAAACACTGAGGAATAGTCTTGAACTTGGGATTTTAGAAGCCCTGTTTGTGTTAGCTTACACCATAGATCTAACAGTTCTGTCACCAGAAGCAGAGATAGTTATTTACATATATGGTGTCCATCTTGGACCCTGTGGGCTGCATGCATCCCAGGAAATCCAGGAATACAAACATAGAATCATAAATGTACCTAAAACATTAGGTCTGTTTTACAATTATTTTTGTGATGGGATTGTATATTTCTTGATGATGAACTTTGTAGATGACAATGTGGTATTACAATGCCAGGAGGCTAGACATACCTGCAAGTACTTAGTTTATTTAAACTTGCAGTTACCTGGACTTTAGATTATGAATATAACTCTTGGTGTATGTGAGTGGTGGTCAGTTGGGTGTGTAAACTTCAAGATCTATCCAGAGAGAAAAGACCTATGTAAACAAGGACTAAAAATAGTCACCTGCCTTGATAAATGCATTGTTTAACCTGTCTGCAACCTCCATGTGGTACCAGAATATGAAGGCTGTCTTGAGTTTGGGGTTACATGAAGTGTCCTCTAGACACTTACTTTTAGAATACAGAATTCTCTATGGAGATAGAATTCAATAAAATAATTTAGATTATGTTGAGAACTTTTCCACATCAGATGGAATGAACCATTAAACCAAAAACCATTTCAGGGAATACTACAAAGCCTTGGATGGCTTCTACAAATTTTTCAACACAATTCACAATTGTTTAAAAACTAGCTTACACTAATTCACTGCAATAGAGAAGTTTATAGTCTGTTGTATGCTACTCATCTTAAATTTTAAAATATTTGTGTATGCATATGTATGTGGTAGTTGTATAAGTGCATGTCTGTGTATGTGGCATGTGTGGAGGTCTATATGCCTGTGTAAATGCATGCGCATGAGGGCAGATATCAGCATCAAGCATCTTTCTCTACAGCACCCACTTTATTCTTTCAAGCATGGTCTTTCATCAAACCCAAAATCATGAATATAATAGATTGGGTGGCTATTCAGTTCAGAGGACCCTTTCTTCTCTACTCCTCTAGGACTAGGATTACAGATGCTTGCTACCACACTTAGCTTTTTACATGGGTGCTGGAATTTCAAATTTTAAACTGTTAGAATAACATTTTTGTATACTGTAAAGATGTCTCTATTTTAACTCACCTGCCTAAGCCACTTTCTGGTGGTTTAATAAAGAGTTGAACGCCAATAGCTAGGTAAGAAATTATAGGTGGGACTTTCAGGTAGAGATAGGAACTCTTGGAAAGATTTTGAGGCTGGGGGAGGGATGGGTGTTGGGGAAGTTCACCAACCGAACTTTGAGGACATCAGATATAAAATGCTGAGGAGAGGTAATGAGCCACATGGCAAAATGAAAGTTAAAATAAACAAGTTATTTAAGTTATAAGAGTTAGTTTGAAGCAAGTCTAAGCTAAGGCCAAACTTTCATGATTAATAAAAAAAAGTCTCCATATCATTATTTGGGAGCTGCCAGTTCAAAAGAAAGATGTGCCTGTGCTAATGTGGCAGGCATTTCATGAGACATCTCACCAGAGCTAATAATTATGCTTTAAATGTAAATGAGAACTCTGGGTCTGTACATGTTAACCAAGACCTTCACACTAAGCTATATCCTCAACCAGAACAATATTTTTAAGCTAAAATATTTACACTTTTGTGACAATTCTGTTTCCTAACAGGATGATGGTTTGAGGAAAGCTAAGTGCATCTGTGATATGCATAACAGCAGGTCTCACAAAGTACAAAGGGTCAAATCTCTAGTTCAATACCAAGTACACATTGTAGCAGTGTTTGCTCCCACAATGATGTTGTGGAGAAAGACAGGTATTTCAAATATTCTATACTTCTAAGTCCCTAACAATTTAAGTATGACAGGCTACAGGTGAGATTGTCCAAAGAAAAAAATTTCATAGGCTATAACTAATACAATGAATTCTTAGAGAGAAGTTACCTATTTGCTGTGGCATTTAAGTCCCTGGCAGTGTCCTTAGGGATTGAGGAAGATATTCTTGGCCATGTCCCCCAAAATCATATAAGCTACCCTTGCACAGTACCGAAGCCAGGTCTCACTTTTCCTCTTGGAATCAATATTGTTTCTGTTGGGTTAATCTCAACTTTAATTCTGCTTAAATTTGAAACCAGAGAGCTGACAGGTATTTCAAAGGTTTCTTCAGGAAGGCCTGCCTAGACACTCCTTGATTCCACAAGAGAATGGTGTGGTCCATGGAAAGAGAATCTAAAGTTGTTTAAATCACTGGCCAGGTTCTCAACCTGTGTCTTTATGTATACATATGACAGTAAGACCAGAGGCTGATGGAAAAGAAGAAATATAAGCACTTCTTCTGGCTTTGTGCTTAATGAGAGAACTGTGGAGTAAATGTAGTGGTATAAATATTATATGATTAAGGTACAATGAAAGGCTACCACCTTAAAGTTGTCACTAGCCTATAGTCACTTGCCTCCTGTGACCAAAGATGTTAAACTGACAATTAGCATGAGCCCTTGGAACAAGTGAGTGTCTCCCAGCTCATTGTTAAAAGTTCTTCCTCATGACCTTGGATGACCTCAAAGCAGTAAGAACATTTGCAAAGTGTTTTGTATTTTACACCTTGACTATTAATATCAAACATCACCACAGACAGTTCTTGCATTAAAGCTCCCTCTAACTCCCATGCACAGAGCCACTCATAACTCCAGGAAAAGGATGGGGTGAGCTTCTTAGTTACCAGCCACACAGCTCAGTACAAGCTAGTAATCAACCTCTAGTTCTTCGGACAATTCCTCCTCAGCTGGTCCTTAGCCTCAACTCATGAACCTGCTGCCATTGTCTTCTTCAACTGACCTTCTTGATCCAGGGCTCCTCAATAGTGAGGGACTCCCCTGGTTTCTGGGGTCCTGACAAAATAACATGTATTGATCTACAGAACTTGTATATAGGTCATGGGCAAGAGGAACTCATGAAGCTATGTGCGTGTGCACAGATATGTAGGGAGCTGCGTTGTACGACGCCCTAAAGGTGGCGCTGGTTTCCGCCTTCCACCTTTTCTGAAGGTGAGTGCTCTCGGGAGTAAGCAACTCCTTATTGGCTGTAGGCGAGGATGGTGGCTTGCTTCCGGCGCCTCGGGACCTATGGGCAATGTCTACGTGGCTTACCAGGATTGGAAGCCCAGAGGGTATTTAGCCACGAGCGGACTTCCCCCCAGGGTCGTTCGTCATATGTCTGAGAGTGAGAGTGAGTGAGTGAGTGAGTGAGTGAGTGAGTGAGAGACAATAAGATAATTAAAGGCCCGAATAAACTGCAAAGGGAAGGATCCGGTGTTGCGTGTTCCTTGCTGGCGAGGTGGCGCGCGACACAGATAGGCTCAAGGTCACAGACAGTTTGAAGCTCCAAAGACCCATAGCATCCCTGCAGTATCTTCCTCCCATTGATCTTAAGCCTTCATAAATAAGCCTTCCTCTCACTAGGAACAAGTGACGACTTATAGAGTGTCCTACCAAATTGCCTCTGCTTGGGGTCAAATGAGGTGGAACTGGGATCTAAATATCCCAGTGTTGACAGACAACCTCAAACACCAAGAAGCACATTATTTCTGCAGCATTTGGGTAAAGAACTCAGAGCAAAAATGCATGTGTGTATGTGTATGCACACATCCATGCACATGTGCATACACAGAGACACACTCAAATTCATACATGCATACAAATCATTTGTCTTAGTTACTTTTCTAAAGCTCTGCTAATAATATATCAATGACCAAGGCAACATATAGAAGAATTTATTTGACTTATAATTTCAGCAGTTGAGACTATGATTTTCATGGTGGAGAGCATGGAAGAACACACCCAGGAATGGTGTTGGAGCAGTGGCCAAGAACTTACATGTTGAGACAACCACCACAAAGCACACAGTGAGAAGTAACTAGGAATTGCATGATCTTTTGAAGCCTTTAAGCTTACCTCAGGGACATTTCTCCTAATCCTTTTCAAACAGTTATACCAACTGTGAATCAAACACTCAATACATAAACCTATGGGGACCAATCTCTTGTAAACTATGAAAATCACTCCCTGCCCCCACCATAGGCTTGTAGCCATATCATAATGCAAAATGTATTCAGTCCAACTTCAAAAGTCCCCATAACCTTTCAGTCTCAACACTGTTTCAAAGTCCAAAGATTCTTCTGAGACTCAAGACAGTTTCTTAATTGTAATCTCTTCTAATACCAAACAAAATTAAATAAGTCTAATATACAATGACACAGCATATACATTACTATTCCAAAAAGAGTAAAGAAGGCATAGTGAGGAAAAGGAAAACTGAAATCCAGCTAGGCAAACTCCAAATGCTGTTCCTCTGTGTTTGAGGTCACGGGCCTTTATTAGCTCTGTCTTACTGCTTTCCTGACTCAAAACAGAGAGCTCCTTAGTCTGATTTTAATATATATGTGTATATATATGTATATATATATACACACACACATATATATGTGTATATATGTATTTCTTACCATCAGACATCCCAGGTTTCTGGCATCTCCAGCATCCTGGGTTCTCCAACACAATCTAGGCTCCATTTTTACAACTTTATACAATAGCTTCTGTGAGTGTTCAGGGAATCCCCTGTCACAAGCCTGGACTCAGCCATTTTTCTCAACCTCAGAGAAAGATTCCAAAACCCTTTGCTCCTGTATCTTATCTTTCATGACTTTAATGTCATAAGCCACACTAATTATGCTCCCAAATTTGGCTACATTCTGGGTCTGGAACCTGGCTTCCTCTTTGATTTACATTTGCATACATTATGCTTTGTTGTTGCTCTTCAGGAACAAGTAATTCTTTAGACCTTTTCTTTTTATAAATTGCAGAATTAGTTGGGTGTAGTCCTGCGCTGAGGTTACCTCTTCCTTTGTCATCTTTCACCAATGCTTTCTTTAAACCTTTTATCTCTTTGAGCACGAGACTTGGCTCCAACTTTAAATTTTCTAGAGCCCCTTTTTTCCTCCAATTGTATATTTTGAATTTCTTTTTGTTCTGCTTGCTCATTTCTGTTATAGATCCAAATAAGAGTGATCACTAATAAACACACGACAGGGTCAATATTAAAATGTCTAGAAATTTCTACCAATGAAATTAGTCCAAAAATTCTTCAAGCAAGCCTCAGACAGATTCTTGGACAAAGGCAGAAAGCAGCCACAAAACATCACAAGAATGGACTATAGCCCAGTTATCAGTGTTGTTCTGTCTGAGACCTGCTGATCTGGGCCTCCACAGTCTGCATTCCTCCCAGAACTACTGTCTTCCAAGTTCCAGCTAGCATTGCCTGTTAAACCAGATACAACCTTTAACTGTTTACCTAGTCCAAAGTTCTACAGTCTTCCATATTGTCACTAACAACAGGATAGTCAGATCTGTCAGAATAATTAATACTCTATTCTTTGCTTCCAAATTCTGTCTTAATTACTTTTTTTATTACGATGACAAAATATCATCACCAAATAAACTTGTAAAAAAAAGTTTTGGGGGCTCAAAGTTTCACAAGGTAAGTCTATGAGAACACTGTAAGTTTAAATAAAGTAAACAAATGCATGCCAGAGAAACAGCATAAACATTGGTAAGACATATACATGGAAACAGCAGTAAAGAATATTACCAAACCATCAGAAGCAGACAATGTGGATAAAATTCATATGTCACTCAGAAGAAAAGTATAAACTACATACAATTACATAGAGTATGGAGGCCCTCAGCCTTCTAGAAAAAAAAAAAACTTGCAAGTATAAGCATGTTGAAATGGAAGGAGGAAGAGAACTTGGAAATGAAAGGTAGAAAAGTTCAATAGCGGTCATTAATGGCTCAAGTATCTTGTACACTTCTCTGAAGCTCTCAGCATTAAAATACATTACTGGAAAGCCCAGGAGACCTCCACCCTACACAGAGAACCAGAGGTAACCAACATATGCTAATAGCTGGAGAAATATTTTCTCCCAGAGAAGAGCACAGCAATTGGTTATCCAATAACAAATAGTCAGTCCTGAAGACATACATATAGTAAATGATGAAGGGCCCGGACAGGTCAGAAACTTCCGACTACACTGTCCTGACTTGCTTCAATAATAAACAGTAATGTGGAAGTAGAAGCCAAATAAACTCTTCCCCAGCTTGTTTTTTGGTTGTGGTGTTTCATCACACCAATAATAACCCACCTAAGACAAACTGATTCCAATATCCAGAGTGGGATATTGCAATGATAGACCTGACTGACCATGTTGTTTTTCAGAAGACTGTGGAAGGACTTTGAAACATTGGGCTAGAAAAGTCTTTGAACACTCAGAGCTCAATGGACTGTTCTGTAGGACCTTGGAAAATAAAAGTGTTGAAACCAAGATGGAGGCCTGGTTTGTGAAGTTTTAGAGGAAAGGTTAAAGACTCTATCAGGGTGGTTTGCTACTTTGAATTGACCTTCTAGTGCTCTGATCAGCTTAGCTAAGTGTCAGCAGTAACTAATAAGAAACCGATAACATAAAATGAAACTTTCGAATTGCTGAGATAATTGATGCTAGTTACCTGTAGCTAAGAGATTAGTGGTGATTCAGAAGGAACTAACATCATTAAGGTGAAATCATCTGGGAAGTATTTCCTTAGGATCAGTACACACAAACTATGTTCTAGAGGCAGACAGACACTGTTGCAGCTCATGATGGCAGTATAAGAGTCACCCAGGTGATACTGGTTTTGAAGGCATGAAGAGGTAATGGATAGCAGGTGAGGTATGGCATGGGTGGAACCCATTGGAAAAGGTATATCCTCATGGATGTTGAAGGCCCAGGGCTGAAGGGGTCATATAGAGAAGTTGAAGCTTGTCACCATAAGGAGAGACTAGGAGAGGCTTGTTGATTTTGCCTATGTTTTGGGCCCTGCTGGTTCCCTTTTGAAGAAGGGGGTGAGAAGACTCAGAATCAATGCCTCAGAGTCCAGGAATTAGTTGAAACACACAAGTTTATTGAAGATGATGTGGTGATATATTGTATATTTAATAAAAATAGTCTGGAGTATCAGAGGACAAAGTCATCTCTCAAAAACATATATATATATATATATGTACATATATATATGTATAATATATATGTAAAAATTAATTTTTAAAAAGAGGCCATGAATTTAAAAGAGATCAATAAAGACTATATAGAAGAATTTGGAGAGAGAAAATAGAAATCAAAAATTAGGCAATTACATTATAATCTAAAAATAAAAGAAATAACATATAAATGCACATTGCATTGTACAATTAATATGCACTAGCAATTTTTGAAGCCTGACTCAGTAAAATTGCATAAAAAATAAGAGAAAGTAGTGTTTATCTTGGGAAAATCAATATTTTAGAAACATGTAACAAATTAGAAACTAAAAAAATGATAAAAAGCAGTAAGGGTAGTTTTCATGTCTGTGAATAACACTCCAGAAATGATAGTTAACCTGTTTCCTTCATCATTTACTATTAAACCGTAAAGGCTGTGAACCAGAAAAATAATGATATTATAATATTCTCTTCAGACACTATGAAGAAGAAGAAATATTTGCCACTAGGAAATATTCAAAATACACACATTACTTGAATACTTGTCGTTACAACGCGCAAATAAAGCTTATGTCCCAGTAACAAAGAAAAGACAGAATAAAGATGTGCAGATTATTCATGGTAGAGATATTAGTGACTCACAGAAAAGCCCCTCATCATTAACAAACAATGAAACAGCAACAATTGACAAAGGGTTCCAGGTAGTCCCCAAGCACTCAACATTCATCAGGAAGCAGCTGGCTAGTCAAGTGTGGTGTACTACGGCCACAAAATGTTCTTCAATCCTTTCAGAAGATCCTGGAATGCAGGCAACTGAAGTAATCTATGAAGGGTTTACTTGAATGGAGTGAGCATACTATGGTGGTGTTTGCTGTTCATTTTTTATTTATACAAAAATTATAAACAGGGAAAGTGATTTTTATGACAGAAAGTGGATCAGTTCTCTTATACATCCAAGGATGACACCAAACATGATGAAGAGAGCTGTTTATCAGTGGCTGGTATGTCATTGTCTGTTTGCAATGGGTGTAACATAAATATACTTAATCTTTAAAACATACTGATATGTGTACTTAAACAGTGTGCAAAAACTATGCCCATAGTAGGGTAAATCTGAAACAAGAGAACCATTCCTTTGCATACTCCAGGTAAAGCTAATAACTTATCTTCTGAAGCTGTTCCAACAGGTTAAAATAGAGAAACAGAGATGCCTTCCTGGCTTCCTCAGACACAACAACACATTTTAAATTTCAAGCTGTCATAGAATTATATTTCTGAGCTCTATCACCATTCTCTAGTTTACCAAAAAAACCTTGTAGAAGATTTTAACATGATCTGTTTTCAGGAGAAAAGTGGTCCTTTCCAGTGGACTGCCTTGCTCATGGGTTGAGCAGACAACCTTGTTTTCATTCTTTGTCCACTGACTAGAGTACTTGGCCATGGAAAACAAACATTTCTCTCCCAGGTTCTCCTCCCATATCCTCACAAAGAAGGAAAACAGCAGCACCGCACCATCTACATGGAGTTACTTCTATACATATAGTCAGGAGTCCCATCAAGAACATAGAGAGGGCTCACCACTAAGCAGAAGACAGAGGCAGGTATAATTTTTACAACACAGTCACCTAACATCATTTAAAGTCTGCATCAAAGCAACAGAGAGTACATGTTTATTTGTGGACATGAATGCTGTGAGCCTTGGTGATCGTCTCCCTGCCACAGGCTAACCTAGAAAGATGCCTATGTTAAACAACAGGTAACTAATGTCTACTTTTATGAAATGCAAAATTGAAAAGGGAAGAGACTTGCTGCCAGATGCACTCATGACTTTGCTAGAATGTTCAAGTTTATGGATCATTGCTGTTAAAACATTCTTTACGTATGTCCTACATTTGGTCATGGCTGCTTCTGGTCCTTCTTATGTTGATCTCTGCTTTTCTTTGCTTATACACAGAATACTGTTCTCTTTTCTCCATTTGGACTATAGTATTGCAGTTCAAAATTATCCTAAACTCATGACAGAGATAAAAGTGTAAGTTTTGGTGTGCAATAAAGAAATGTACTGTCTATAGCAACTGCTTTTTCTCTACACAGAATGAGAACAAAGCAGAATCGTCCTATGTCACTTCAGTGCCCTCCCACATCTCCTCACAATGCCCCCAGGACAGCATTTTAGAATGCTCTAATACTTCTACACTTCACGTGCCTTTTCTCTTTTCTAATATATTTTCCCTGGTGTCACCTTAGACAACTAACTACTAGAAGTCTGAAAGAAACTTGCCAGTGAGATGTGTGCACTTTACTGTCCTATCCCCAGACTTCTGCATCCCTGGCTGTCATGGCACACAGTTCATGCATCTAAAAACCACTTTTCACATAGTTCTAGCACCCTGCACAATTGACTCTAGACTATCTTTGGAGCTGGATCTTATTTCTCTAATATTCTTATTGTTCCCAATACAGTGGTGTTTCAGCACTGGAACTATTCACAGGATGAACTGTCACCTCTGTACTAGTTACTTGAAGCAAATTGATAAACTCCTGAAATACCTTTGAACACACTACCAGTGAAATTACTCTTCCAGAGTTGCATCTGTGTCTCATCTCGGTGCTTCCGTGCTGCTGTCAAGCTCCATTTGATTCTATGTATGTTCTGATAGTCCTAAGGAGGGAAATGCATCCTAATGCTTCTAAATAAATTAGATTCCACTCTACTTTAAAGTGAAAACACAGCTTCTTCAGAAGGGATAAACAATCGCCATTGAACAAAGGATCAATAGTCCTGGGCTGTTTCCAACAAGGATATTAGGTAAGGAGAGATGGTACTACCTCAGTCCCACCTCTGTATCCCCATCATGCAAATGAACCAACTGCAAAGCAGAAAGTAAACATGGGTCCCTCCAATGCAGTGCATTCTGCAAATTTTTCTATCAGAAAGAAAAAGAATGGAGAGAAGAAAGAGAAGTGAAAACAGAGAGGTGGAGGGAAGAGAGGAGAAAAAGGATGGGGGAAGAGAGCTTGATTCTGTAAGGAGTATTTTATTTCAGAATTAGGACCAAAACAATTATAGAGATAAAATTCATAATGCCCAATCCAATAAGAATTCACCAGGCATCTCATGAAAAATTAAAGCAAACGCATTTTGAAAAGAAAAAAATTATTCCATGACACCTGTCACAGAATGATGAAGGAGGAATTCACAGATTTCTGACAATTAAGTTAAAATAAACATAATCTTTATATTAAAAAGTTAAATAGAATCCAGGACCATATTTTTGGAAGAAAAACAACTGAAATATAGAACTAAGAATGAAGTGCTTCAGAAAAAAATACATTAAATTAATGCTAGTTAAGATACTAATGAAGAAAAGCTTAGCTGACATTCCAATAAAAATAAATAAAACGGAAACCCAGAGAGGTAAAGGAAGCAAACAATTAGAATTAGTGAGCCACAGAGCTTTAACTATTTCATTATTCGTATAATTGGGGTATGTCAGAAAAAATATGCAAAATATTCACACTTTTAATTTGATAAAAATGAGAATATAGAAATCCAGGGAGTCAAAACACCCAGCCACCATGCTTCTGGAGAATATCATGCTCAGACAGATTTACATTATTTTCAACAACATTGGTAGTGGGTATTTTCTCAGAAGCTGTAAGAGCAGGCAGAAAAAAAAAATACAGCTTACATAAAAAGGAGTAAGGATAACCACAATTGTTTTTCAGGGCAATGAATGTCAGACAAGAAGAGTAATACTTTCTTAAAGTGAAACATATGAGGAAATGGACCCAAACTACTTGTCCACCAAGAAATGAATAGATACTGAAAATATGGCACATATGTAAAATGGAATACTATTCATCACTAAAGAAATACTATTAATTTAAAAATAAATAATAAAACCCAAAGTCTGCAGAAAATGAATGTAATTAGAATTATAATATTAAGTGAGGTCACATAGCTCAAACATACACACACACACACACACACACGTCTTCCCTCATATGCACATAATAGCCTATATGATACATGTGTGTTCATGTGTGTGTGTATGTGTCTTTGTGTGTGTGTATTGAAATTAGAATAAGAAGGCTTAAATATTTGGCAGTAGGGAAGGGCTAAATGCAGGTGATGGACATAGGTCATAGAAGAGAATATAAAGTTAACTATTGTTCAATTGTAATTATGTCATAGATTTTAAGAATATGTGCTGACGGGCAAGTGCATAAAATATAGTTGACAGGTGAAGTGTATGTAAAATACAACATAATTCATCACAGTTTCACAAAGGCAATTTTAACTACAAAACTTTTCTGAAATATGTAGACTTAGGGTTTGGTTAATCTTGCAGAACAATAATTATTATTGTTAAAGTATTCATAATAAAGTTGTAATTATTAAAATATATAAGCAAATATCTATCCTTTTATTCACAATCATAATACACAATGAAACAAAATCAACAAAACTAGAAATTATGGAAAGAATTAAATCCTAAAAAAGTTTTCAAGTATATAAATACTAAAGAAATTTATTGCCAACATATCTTTACTGAAAAGTAAAGCAGAGAAGAGTATCATATATGCAAAATAAAGAAATGAAACCCACTAGAAACAAATATAAACAAAGGAACAGAGAGTACTAGAAATACAAACTCTGGAAGTGCAATGGCTGATCTGAGTTGTCAATTTGGTGAACTCACCTGGGAAGTGGATTTGTGGGCATGCCTGTGAGGATTATCTTAGGCCATTTTACCCGGCTTCTGGGTGTGTCTGTGGGAACTATATTGGGTAGGTTAGCCTCTGGGCACACTTGTGGGGATTATTTTAAGTGAGCAAAGAAGATTTAGCTACTGTGAGTGGGGCCATATTCCCTGGAATAAAATTCTGTATAGGAAAAGAGAAAGTGAGCTGAGCACTACAATTCATCATTTTCTGCTTCCTGAATGCAAATTCATGTGAACAGCTGCCCTGCACTCTTGCCACCATAACGTCTCCCATTGATATGGACTGTAGTCTGAAACCATGAGACAAAAATGGACTCTTTTTAAATTGCTTCTGTTTGGTGTACTATATTAACAACAGGAAAGCAGCTAAGACAATGGGTAAACAAAAATAGAGAAGGTTTTACACTAGCACTGAAATATGTCAATTACAGCATGGAGATGAAAAAAATTAATTATACTACTTTAAGATGTTTATTTTATTTCCAAAGTGGTTTTTAGTTATCTCATGAAAATGGTGATAAGCTAATGTGAACTACTCAAACAGGAAAAGTGTCACAGATAATAAGTAGACAATGGAGATGACTAAATTATCTATGAAAATATTCAGGTCAATATTTTCAATGTGGATATTTTTATTCTTAAAGTGAACACTCAATGTTGTGTTATAGTTATTGGTATATACAATAAATGAAAATAATGAGATAGAAAACACTAAGTTTGGATAGAACTAAAAATGTCTCTATGTATAGAAAGGATGACCATTTTTAAAAATTGATGTAATACACAACAATGTAAAAAAATAAACAAACATGAACAGCTTTGGATCAGAAGGAACTTAAGAGAGACATCCAGGGATTTCCCTAGGAAGAGAAAAATAGAGAAGATCTCCTTAGCAAATTGAGATCATAATAGGTAGCGACTAAGGAGAGATGGGAACAAACCATGAGAGAAGAAGATGGTTGAGTGAGAGGAGCAACAAAGAGGGAGAAAAAAAAGATGGGTATCTTAATAAAGGAAGCCAATGTGGGGTTGGAAAGAGGATGGGTGCTATGGAAACCTTCAAGAACTCACATGATGTCCCTGGCTATGTCTCTAACCAATAGTGTAGGAGGTACCTTGACAGGACTTCTCTTATAATCAAATAAATAACCACCCTAAGTGTTATCACAGAACCTATATCCAACAATGAATGGAGGCAGAGGCAGAGATCCATGGCTGAGCACCAGCAGAGCTCCTGGTCCATCTGAAGAGTGGCAGAGGAGAGTCTGTATGAGCAAAGGGATAGGGATTATGAGGAGGAGTCCCACAGAGATGGCTGGCTGAAGCTCTGAAGAGCACACTGAATCAAGAACAGTTCTTGAGGAACCATAGGACAAAGAGCTAGGCCCTCCAAGGGTAGGCAACAGTCAATTAGCATGGGCAGTATGTAGAGTGTGGGATCAGACTGTGTTTCTGTGCATGGGCTGGCATCTTGCAGCCCATTCCCTGCAGAGGAACACCTAACCCAGTCTTGATATTAGAATGAGGAAATCACACTTGCCTAGAGTGGATTCACTATGGTGAGTTTACCCACCTTGGGACTTCTTGCCCTTTTGGGGGTGAGGATGGGGGGATGGGGTGGGGGAATGGAGTGAGGGGAGGCTGAAGGCAGACTGGGCTGGGCAGGATTGGGAGGAGGGAAGGGAGGGTGTGCAGGGGGATACATGGGGAAAAAAGACGTTTTTCTTTAATAAAAAATATACAAAATCCTTCAAAAGACAGTCATTGATTTCAATGATAGAAAGACAAACACCTTGTGTTCTCACTCAAACGTAGAAGATATGATTTTTCTAGAAATAGAAAGTAAAATAATGATGAATAGAAGTGAAGAGTCATAGTCTGTGTGGGGGTGAAAAATGGTTGCCAAAACTCTAGGGCTCTGCAGCAGTTTGCTGAGTAAAATTCACAATTATTACATATTTTTTCAAGTACTAGAAGAAAGTGGTTTGAAGGTTTGCATCACGAAGATATGACAAATGTTTCAGGAGCGATGTGCTAACTATTCTAATCTGATCATCTCATATATATGAGTCAGGTTGTCACACTGCACCATATAAATATGAACAATTACAACATCAGCGAAGACATGAGAGATTCTGCTGAGGGGAGTTAAGATGTGCTCAAACAGATGGAGACATGAAATATTGTTAGAATATAATCTTCTCCAAATTAATCTATGTGTTCAATCAAATTGCTAAACTTACTTTTATATAAATTGTCACATGGAGTCTTAAGTTTAAATGGAAATACCAAATACTGTCACAATGAAAAGGATGAAATTTTAGGACTGTGTAACTAGTATTTATTAAGAAGCTATGAGAGACTGGCTAGATGGCTCAGTACTTAAAGCTCATGTGGTGCTCTTTCAGTGGAGTGGGGTGGGTTTATGGCATTCATACTCACAATGGCTTATAACTCCAATTCCAAAGGTTCAGTGTCTTTTTCTGGCTTACAAAGATACCAGGCACATGTTACACACACATACATACATACATACACTCATACATACACATTAAATATAAGTAAAGCACAGCAGTAAAAATATAATATGATCAAAATGAATAAAAGAAATCAATGAAACAGAAATGTTAACAGAAAAATACAATAAACATTCAATATAAAAGTAATTCAATGGAGGAAAGAGTATATTTTAAAGTCTTTCTAAATTTTTTATTTATATTTTATGTATCTCTTTTCAAGCACATATTGTATAGGTAGTGTAGTAGGATTATGATATGCTGTAAATATTTGTCCCGCTTACTAGCTTAATAAAAACACTGATTGACTGAAGGCAGACAGGAAGTGTGGGCATATTTACCAGACTGGGAAAATCTCAGAGCAGAGCAGACACACTACACAGACCTCACCTCACAGAGATTCCAGGAGATAACACGGATGAAAGAAGTTGAATGCTGCTCTGAGAAAAGGTACCGAGTTACATGGCTGAACAAGATGGGTTGAGTTCAGATGAAGGAGGTAGCAAGTTATATGTCTGGGCCCTAGATCAATCAGCATACAAATAATATAAGTGTGTGTGTGACTATTTGAGGCTGAGTAGGGCTGAGAGTGGGACCAAACCTTTGAGCAAAGACCTCTCTGGGCAAAGTCTGGAAAGTCTGGGACAGAAGCCTGTTACAAAATAGGTAGTGCTCCAAGGTTGTGGATACATGGAGATCAGAAAGGGTGTTGAATTCATTGGAGCTAGAAATACAGGAAGTCTACTTGATATAGATATCAACCATGTAGATGTTGAGAAAAGAATGCTCTAGTCCTCATTGTTGAGCAGAAAGCACTCTTAATAGCTGAGCTATTTCTTCAGCTGGAAAAATGTATTTTAAATCATTACAGTGACAGTTGACTTTCTGCATAATCACATGCAAACCTGGAATACATACTCCCCACTTTACCATATAAAGACACTGCTCTCAAATGGATCATAGACCTAAATACAAGATACAAAACTCTGAGTCTCTCTAAAATTCTAGCCTCAATACCTAGTGGAAGTAATAGAATGAATTTTATGGAATTTTTATTAGCTATCCTCTACAGGGTAGAAGTGGTCAGACAGAGTATCTATTGTTGGATTCAATGAGAAGCATCATTATAACTTGTAGCGGGAAATCATGGATTGTACAGGTGTGGGAGGGGCATGGTCTGCAGAGACGAGACAAAAGCAGAGCGCTGCGAGAGAGGCGAGTCTTCCAGTCCCTGGGCGCGGCGACGCGGCGGGTCGGTACGGGTCGATACGGCAGCGGCTTGGCGTTGCTAAAACTTCCTCTTATAAAAAATTCTAACAAAATAAACCTTATTTAATACATACCTCTTGGTGGCGGGTTTTTACCGTGATAATTGGCGCCCAACACGTGTCTACCTCTCTAAAATATTTTACACATTGATATATATTAAATACATTGTCATTTCCATAATACAATTTCTACCTGTAATTATTTATAATAGTCATAACATTTGTTATACTATACACACAAGTTATTTTATATAAATCTGTTTAAATATATTTTTATATATAATAATATATAATTAAAATATTGTTGTCACTTAATAAAAAATATATATTTTAGTCAATTTTCCTAAGATTGTTATACTTAAAATTATTTAAAAAAACTATACACTCATTTTAAAATGCCTATTTTTACAATGTTAGACTCACTTTCTTAGTTAATTAAAATTACAAATTATAGTTACTCAAATTTATCACCTAATAGTCAAGATACTCAGACTTTTCAAAAACATGTCAAAATATACCAAATAAATAAGCGTCTTCAACCACTTCATAAACCAAAAAAATATAACATTCAAAATTTCATTATTTCAAATTTAGCCTTAAAAAACATAACAACTCCTGACTTCACTGCTCCTTTCTCAAAATAATATTAAACATCACAAACATCTTACAAAAAAATTATTTAGTTTAACAAATAATGGCCTAAAAAACAAAAGACTACACTTGTGCCCACTGCTGTCAGCGTGCTCACTGTCCAAAATTAACCTACAAAATAAAAAATAAAAACTGTCAAAACCTGCGTAGCCAAAATAAAACAGTCCTACCAAAAATACCCTACTTCTATAAAAACTTGTCAAATATCATAGGCCAATAGCCACAAAAATAAATGCTCCTGTTACACAAAAAAATAATAAATAACTGTCCAAATAGTTAACTGTTGTTGTCTTCTCCTATATTCTAAAAGTTACTTCATACTTCCAACTTTAAATATATATTTTCCTTCTCAAGTCTTGACAGTGTTAAAAATTAAATAGTTAAAGTTGTTATTACTTCACATTCCAACAAAAACACTCAAATCTTAAAACTCTATTATTTAAAATAAACAACCTTAAAACAATCCCTATACATTTTTTATATCAACATTTTAAATATTAAATTACACTTTATAGTTGTTTATTAACAATAGTTTAACCTCACTTATGTTAGTTCCTTCCTCTTTCCCATACACTGTCTTATAATAATCCCTATAATATATAAATTTATACCTAATTTAAAACCTTCCTATTTAAACAAAATAAAAAAATATAACAAAAAATCATAAATTATACAAATATAAAAAAGACATAGTCTACAAAAACAAGACAAAAACAAAACAAAAACAAAACAAAAACAAAATACAACAAAAAAAACAAGTCTTCCAATCCCTGGGCGCGGCGACGCAACAAGTCAATACAACAACGGCTTGACACGTTACTAAAACTTCCTCTTATAAAAAATTCTAACAAAATAAACCTTATTTAATACATACCTCTTAGTGACAAATTTTTACCATAATAATAACTGTCTTGCTAGAATGCTTTCTGTTCATGTTCAAGTCAATTAGGTTTGACAGTAATGAAGCCAGGGAAGATGATGTACTCCTTTTTCCATCTGGCCAAGGAGTCAGTCATGAGGTGTGTACTGCAGATAGGTTTCAAGAAGCACTAGGGAAAAAAAATACTGAGGAGATAATCTCTGGACTACTACAATTTTGTCATATGCTCTCATACCTCTGTGAATCAGCTTGGGAAGTGGCTGGGCAATAAAATTGAGATGTGTGCCCAGAAAGAGGACCTGGTTCAGTAACCATCTACACAACCCTAAGTTCATATTTAGAAAATTTTCATTTGTGAGGGGAAAGGGAATGACGATATACTCTCTACCTCCTGTGGACACACTGAAGACCAAGTCAGCTTTCATAAAGTCTCTAGATAAATAATTGTTGTGAATTAAAGATCTAAAGAAAGTTGTATAGAGAAACCTTGTCTTGAAAAACCAAAACCAAACCATGGGAGGAAATGGAAGAAGGGCAAAAGCCCTCCTATCAAAGTTTGACAAATTAATGGCAAACTTGTAGAAGCAAAAGAGTCTCAAGAGCAGGGACAAGAGTTGGAGACACAGCACTCCCAATTCTGACCCACATCTGATTTCTACTTGACTTTTTGATAAACTCAATATTTGTGAGCTCTGGATGACAGATCTGGCTGTTTTGGAACTGCTTTGTAGACCTGGCTGGCCTTGAACTTATAGTGATCTGCTTGCCTTTGCTTATTGAGTGTTGAGATTGAAAGCATGCACCACCATTACCCAGGTTTTTTTTTTTTTTTTTTTCTTTTTTGTATCTTGTTATGTCATATTTGATTATTATCTCTAGAAGGCCTGTTATTTTCTAAAAGGAAACTGAGGGAGATTGGATCTGGCTGAGAGGGGATGTGTAGCAAAATAAATAAATAAATAAATAAATAAATAAATAAATAAATAAATAAATAAATAAAGTTGTATAGATCCTGGTAGAGGCAAGAGGTAGTTGTATCTCTCTCAGTTTGAAAGCAGCATGTTCAACAAAGTATAACAAATTAAACATATAAGAAAAAGAAAAGGAGAAAGTTTTTTAGACAAAAACACACATAATGTATTTATATATTATATAAAACTACAAAGATAGATAAACTAGATATAGATATATAGAGACAAATATAATGCTAGTTGTATATATGTGTGCAGATGTTTCTGAACAGATTCCAAACAAACTTCTGAGATAAATTTAAACTGCAATGTTAATATATGAGTAGGTGGTGACATTAGATTTTAGAAATTCAAAATTTATTTAGGCACAAAAATCTCATTGACAACATCTAATTTTGGAACCAACCTTGGTGTCCAACAACAGTGAAAATCATAAAAAAAAATTATTTGTGTGTATATATTATAAATATATTACATATACATTGTAATGTACATTATTTTATGTACATTATATTTTGTTATATATTCATGTACAGTAGAAATATGTGGAAAATAACAAATACATAATAAGGACCAAAATTATGTTAATTGTGGAAAATGGTGGTTGCAATTAGAGATCATCATTTCAGATGAGTTAAGCCAGTGTAAAAAGAACAAAAACAAAAAAGAAAAACAAAAAAACAGAGACTGTGTTTTCTCTCACATGTGACTCCTTTATTAAAACATAAGTCATGCCTACATATATGACAAGGATGCAGAAGCAAAATTGTTTGAACATATAATGGAAATTGATGTGAGAGGCCACAGGGAAGATTGGGGAGGTATGGGAATGATACTCATTGTACTACATATTCTTGTATAAAAATGTTCTTATGTCGCAAAGCACTATGAATAACTAATTTATACAATGAACTTTTAAAAAAAATGTAAGAGAAATGAGCAAACAAATTGGCTGTGTATAGACAATACATATAATAGATCTAGGTATAAATTTTATGATTGTATCTTAGACATGTAGATAAATAGATGCACTGGCCATGTCAGCTTCACAGATAATACTAATAAAAATATTGACAGGAACATGTGTTAAATACACAGATATTGCTGTCTGTATTGATGCTCTTATTGAACCTGATACATTGATACAGACAAATACATGGTCTCAATTTAGTGTCCGATGTAGATAAGTAATATAAATTGATGTCTCCATCAACATAAGTAGAATTATAACACTGATTACATTGATTAGATCTAGAAATTGATGCAAAAGTTGGTGTCAATGTCATTGATATATAGACAAACATCAATAGGGAAAGAATGGACATGGAAATGAACATTGGTAGACATATAGAGCCATGCCTATGTCTATATTGGTGCGAATGCTTTTTAAAATTTTTATTATGTATTTTATGTTCATGAGTGTTTTATTTGCATGTCTGATGCCTGAGAGGCCAGAAGAAGATTCCAGAGACTCTAAAATGGTAGAGAGTCATCATGCAAGTTCTGGGAAACAAGTACTATGAAAGAAAACGGCAAGTACTTTTAACCAATGAACCATCTTTCAGTGTCACTGTTATTGCCATTTTGAAGTACAGAGAGTGGTAAGCATCCATGAACATACACAAAGGTAATGAGTTAGATTAGATGTAGATGTAACCACATTGCCATTGATACCCTTGTTTATATCCACCTATAAATATGGGCAAGCAACACGGAATACATTCACATATGTATGTATGTGTGGGTGCATGCATGTATTTGCCATTGGACATGACACTTTTCTTATAACTATGGATTTAAAAGACTGGTGTTAATATTACTAGAGTTGAAATATGAACTCACTGCACTCATTTATATACAGACATACATGTAGATGACCCTTTGCAACATTAATGCATGTACTGTCAGTGTGTATGGATTACACATAGAAATATATATGCACATGGACATTACTGTGGACATTGTCAATATCAAGATGGATGGGTGAGGACATAGAATGATTGATTGTAGACTTAGATGCCAATGTCACTGCCAATAACAATATGAATATGTTCAGAAGCAGACAGAGAGGGAGGTACAAGTGTAGATTATCTGAAGGTATTGAACAGCTCTGGATGTCTATGTAGCTATGAATCCAATTGTCTGGGGAAAGCATTACACATTTTCAAGATTAGTAAATGCCACAAGAAAATCACAATCCTAACACCAATACTTACCCACAACTTGTAACCCACCCCTAGAAATCAGTATTTCAGTCTCTTAAATTCTCATTCTTCTGTAGTATAGCGTGTGTGTGTGTGTGTGTGTGTGTGTGTGTGTGTGTGTAGACACAAATTGTCCCATTCCTTGCCTGCTGTGATGGTATGAGGGCAGATTTAATTGTTCTTTGGAGTAGTTTATGAAGCTCTTTGCTTCTGTAACATGAAAGGATATTGAATCGTATACTGTTTAGCACCCACACTGTAATACCTCTTTGAGAGACATGAACAAAGGTTTATACACTCCAGATAGGGCACCAACAAGAAAAGAGTTCCACCCATTTCTAGCATAGTGAAACAGAGTTCCTGGAAATTACTTACAGGAGAATGGATAATCCCAGCTCAGTAAGTCTCTAAAAAGTCCACACCAGCATGGATAGTGGCTACATAAGTTGCATCCTCATATGTTTCTGCACAGCTAAGAATTACATTGGGAAGTCATCATCTTCTATCTCCAGCAGTTGTGCCTGCTTGAAATAGCTTATGGGGGGAAGGCCTTTGGCATCTCTAACTTTCAAGAGCTTCCTGAGTAGATCTTGCTTACTTTTTGAACTTTGTACATTTACTTCCTGAGTCTGAAAAGCCTTCTCCTTCTGGATGGAAATGTTACGACTCAGAGGAAATAGCGACATGACACACAACCTCTTTGTCAGGCTGATATTCCAGCCCCTCTTCCACAATGTTCCTTGAGTTTTGAAGAGGGAAACACGACATAAATGTTTGATTGTTTTACTCATTACTCTTTCCCATCTATTAAGGTTCATTCCATGCATTAATTTTCATCTTTGAATTATTCTGTGGAGTCATAATTTTTTTTTTACCATACACCAAAGTTAAAACAATGTCTCTGGATTTTAAACAAGAAGTTTATACTTTGACTAGGCCTGACCAATATCAGATTTAGAAATCTAAAGCCTGTGCTCAAAGAAGTAAATGAGAAACAAGACTCTTTTTTGCATAGCAATAATGGGAAGGGAGAAGACAGACATCTACAAAAGACAAGCATAGCTGATCCAGATCAGTTAACGATAACTATAATTCATATTCTGAACTTGTCATATAAGCATTCTTCAAGTGTTCACATAGTAGGAGATGCTGTGGCTCCTGTAAAACAGAAGTTTTGCTTTATACTATACACTTCTTGAAAGTAGAAGGAACAAGCATGAGACTTCACATATATTTCTATAAACTAGGTGATGAGTCAGGCATATGAGAGAATTTAAGAGATGATTTGCCAGCATATTTGCACAGGCAAAGGTGATAGACCTTTACCCTTTGTCCCATCAAGTCCTGCAAAGTGAAGGACTTATAAATACTATTGTATTTTGCCGTTAATGATACTGCTTTCAAATGTCTGTCCGTGTCTCAAAATAAGAGAATTTTCATAGGAGACAATTAAAAAATTCAGCAAACTAAAAAAAGCACCATCTGAGAGAAGCTGGGGATAGCATTCCATATTCAACACAACCCCTTTTAAGTGTCTCCATGTTTGACATTAGGAACAGTGCTGAGCTCTACAGCTTGCAGAGTGCCTAACATTAAAATACTGCACACATCTAATTTCTCATGACAAGAGTGTTACTACGGCTGTGCTCCAGGATGTGGGATGCTGGGAAGGCCTGGCCCATTAACAGCTTTTGGAGAAAGCTGTTTTGAAACTTTACTGCTGAACTTGCATTTTTTATTTAGAAAACAAACAATAGGACAAGAATCAATATGCTCACTTGCCTATTTCGTTACAAACTTTGCATAGCTGGCTGTTTTTGTTTTTATTTTGTTCATTTGTCCCTATGGTATGGTGTCATAATTAACTACATTATGAAATGGCTGTGTGTCAACAGTCTTTTAAATTTGACCAACTTCTTTGATACTGATCCGACTTTTACTAAGACAGAAAGTGATTTTCTATTCACTCCTTCATAAATATGATGAGTTTGCCAGAAGCTGTCCAGTACCAATTGTTATGTCCTCTTTGGCCAAGCTGTGATGTTCTATTATCAAGATTCATATTCTGATCCTCAAGGTAGTTCAAAATATCCTATCTTGCTTTGCTTCTTTTTACTGTGATAAAGAACATGGCTAAAGGCAGCTTGAAGAGGGAACAGTTTATTTTACCTTTTAGCTTATAGTCCTTCATCAAAGGAGGGCAGGGTAGGAGCTTGAGGGTGAACCTGGGTGCCGAGACACAAGGAGCCATGGGAAAGTGTTTCTTACTGGCTTGATCTTCAACAGTTTTCTTTCTTAGACTGCCCATGACCACCTGCCCAGGAATGGAGTCTCCTACAGTAGAGTGAGCTCTTCCACATTAATCATCAACCAAGAAAATCCACCACAGCATTGCTTACAGGCCAATGTGATAGAATTTTCTCAACTAAAAGTCCATCTTCTCAGATGACATTGTGTCATATTGACAAAATGCAAGTCAACATACACCTCATAGACCATGCTGTGTTGTAAAAAGTTTCCCGGCCCATTTGGGCCGGAGGTTTGGACCTAGGCCATGGCGGCTTTTGTCCTCCAAAGAATTGAATCAGACACTTATATTAACTTCATACTGTTTGGCCCATGTTTCAAGCACATTACTAGCTAGCTCTTTCATCTTAAATCAACCCATTTCTATTAATCTGTCTGCCACGTGGCCCAGCCCATGCCTCACCTGGATTCCTTACATGTTTATTCTTCGGGGGTGGGATGGAGACTGACTGACTCCACCCTTCTCCTACCCTTGTCCTCTGATTCTCCACCCACTTCTACAGTGCTCTACATAGGCCAAAACAGCTCCTTTATTTACAGCATACAGAGAACATTCCACCACAATGCTGGTAATGCCTTTTATTCATTTCTTCTTCTACTAATCCTACTTTATCCTCTTTCTTCTTACTCTCTCTGTATTAACATCTGAATTTTGGTCAAGGTGAATCCTAAAGCAGATTCTAAATATATTACAAAAATTCCACTACACACACACACACACATACACACACACACACACACACACACACACACACGGCTTATTGGGTTAGCATGATCAATAAATATTAGATCAGTGAGTCTCAACACATAAACATTGGAAATATTTATTAAAATTTATAAAATTAAGGGATGCACTTATCTATAGTCTTAACCAAATACTATATTCCTGATAAATTTAATTAAGCTGATTTAAATATAGAGGTAAAAATTTTATGGTGTCTTTCATTGAAGATATTATTATTTAAAAAAATAGAATCAAGCCACTCTGAATTGTGAATCTATGTCTAAGTAGACAAGTTAGTTCTGAATAAGTGGTGCCAGGTCCTATTTCACAAGACTTTGATATTCTTGAGTGAAGGAGTATATGTCAGAATTTAGTTTCCTAGAGTAACAAGAGTATTTTTCCATAGAAAATGAACCAAAGAAGACCTCTGCTTTGTATCCAAAATTTAAAAAAAAATCCACCATGGGCAAAAATATTAACTATAATAAACTTCTGTCATCTGTGTGTTCATTATTGTTCTATTGCTGTGAAGAGATGCCAAGCCTAAGTCAACCTCAATTAGTGGCTTGCTTACAGTCTTATATAGTGAGTCTATGACCATCATGCTCAGGAACATGGCAGCAGGCAGTCAAACATGGTACAGAGCTTATTCATCCACAAGCAGGAGGTGGAGAAAGAGGGAGCACTATTGGACTAGATGTGTTAAAGTCTACCCCCAGTGACATAACTCTTCCAACAAGGTCACACCTTCTAATCCTTCCCAAACAGTTCCAGCAGCTGGGAATCAAGCATTCAAATCTAGGAGCTGTTCTCATTCAAGCCAGCACAACTTGAGAAGCCATCTTGTCCTTCATAATCTTGTTCATCAGTCACTAGTCCTAATGACCTTGTGCATCTTTAGGCTCTGGCATCCCATGTCTTTCTGGTCTCTTGAGGATGGGATCTAAGCAATGTGCATGCTCCTCACCCTATACCTTCCTTACCCTTACTTAAGCATAGGATAGCCCACATTGGTTTGCTTTGCACTACAAACTGTAGACCACAGCTTTCTAAATATTTGAGTAGTTTAAAAGCAGATGATAGAAAGGACTAAGTAGAGAAATAAATAAAAGGCAAACATCTTTATGATGTTTGGGTTCAGAAAAAGCAGTTTGCATTCTTTCCATTCCCCATATCCACATACAGTGCTCAGACAATACTTCACAGTTACTTGGATAGCACTTGTTAGGAATTATTTCTATTCAAATTAATATATTTGTCTATTTTTAAGTCATCAAAGAAACTTTTACCCTTGAATTTTTATTCAATTTGAAGACACAATACAGAAAGATGTTTAATCATGTTCTTTTTCTTCTAGAAACAGCTCAGTGAAGACAGCATTGATTACTTCCTCATTTTAATTTTGCTAATATTTTAGAAATTTGATTCTGTAAGACTTTATTTAGCAAACGATCTGCTTCTAATCACATGAGCAATGATTATGAAGCATCTAGTCAAATGTCACATCATGTTAACAGAATCTATTTAAAAAATACTGATAAAATAAGGCAATAATTTTATCTGACATTGTGAAAAAAACAATAACATGGATAGCATTGCTTCAGGAGTTGGATAACTGTCTGTTTGTGTGGAGAAGCCATTAAAAAATATCTTGAAATTAAATATTGCTGTGATCTGGATGTTTGCCCCTCCCACTGAAAATTCAAAGCCCATTCTTCAGTGCAGTGTTATTAATGGGGGCAGCTTTAGACAATGATGAGTTCCTGAGTCAGAGTCCTCCAAAGTAAGATCTGAAACCTTATCAAATGACACCCAAGTGAACTTCCTTTTCCTTTCTTATATGAGAGCACTGTGAGAAGGTGACATTCTTGAAGAACAGAGACAACCTTACCTGACAGTGTATCAACTGGCACTTCCAGCAAACAAAATTATTAGTAGTAAAGTCAGCAGTTTATCTGTGATCCATCTAAGATTCTTAGCTGTCCACACTATGAATGGGCAAAGATGAGCTCTGTCTTACAAAATTAGGAAAAAAAAATGTGCATTTTCATTCTAGCTTCACTGAAGGAGTAGAACTCACCTGTCACAATAGGCATATATATTTAGATGCAGTAGACTGACAACAGAAGACTGGGAGAATATTAACTGTTAGGTTGTTGTAATGGTTGTTGCTGTTGACAGCTGAGTTGAAGATTTGGAAGCTGGCTGGTTTTTGTTTGTTTGTTTGTTTGTTTGTTTGTTTTGTCAACTTGACACAAAGGAGTCACTGAGAAAAGGAAACTTCCAGGGAGGTGATAGATTATCCTGTGAGCTTGTCTGTGGGAAGATTCTTTATTTACAATTAACATGGAAGGTGGAGGCGGTGCTACTCCTGGGCAGGAGATTCTAGGTTGTATAATAAAGCAGGCTGAGCAAGTCACAGGGAGCAAGCTAAGCTTGTCAGCAGCATTCTCCCAGAGCTTCTGCATCCATTCCTGCCTTAAATGCATGCCCTTTAAAAACTCTTTTCTCCCTGAATTGGTCTTGGCCAGTGTTTTAGTACAGCAACATTCAGCTAATGAGGGCAGGAGGCTTGTGATGGTGCCTCATATGCAACCTTATCCCTTCATTTTCTCTTAAAACCTTCTCTGTTTTGTAAGTGATTTTTCACAAAATAAACCCCATTTAAAACATATCTCACGGCGGGTTTATACCACGATAATTGGTGCCTGAACGCGGGGCTGGTTCCACAAATATGCAGGTGAGATAGGACTGAGTCCCTCATCCAAGTATCAAGATTGAAAAATGTGCTTTCCTGCCAGGCGTGGGTTTTGAGAAGCTAGTTCATGGACCCCAAATAGACTCTGATCTAATTGCTAGAGGCTCCAGAAACTGTACATGCCTTTCAACTATCATTGAGATGACTCTTACATACACTTGAATACACACACAATCACACACACACAAGCTCACTAGCAGCAATAAAAATGAAGAAACAACTGGAGAATATATTAAAAAATATGTGAATGGGATAAACATTGCAAAAGTTACACCCTATTCAGGAGCAAGAAACATGGAGTCTATGAAATACTATTGAAAGGATTGTACAGATCTTCACAGCAGCCATAGTCTATTTTTTCTTAAAGTTCCACAGACTAGATGATATTTTTTCCCCATATGGCAACAGTTTGAGCACCTCCATGTTCATTTTCTGATTGTATGAACAGCATTAAACATAAAAGTAACTCTTTCAACCTGTGGTTGGCCACTGTGGGCAAAACCGTGCAGAACAAATCTCACTGTCAGGGTTGCCTGTTGACTCCTATCTGCACATGTAGGGGAAGACAAAGAGGCCTTCTCCCTGCACAGGACCCTGAACAAGCACAAACTTCCCTTCCTCTCTTCCTTCTAGGGGAAAGCATTACAACTCACAGAGCCTTGTCAGGGGCAACTTGGAGGACCTCCAAAATCCCCTGTGAAAGCAGGGCTGGGAGAAGACTGGGCAGAAGCAAAAAGCCTTCTCAAAAGTGACTTTCTGCAAGTGTATGGTTGCTGGGTTAACCTGTTTTTCTTCACACTGAGGGGGCTAGGGTCACACCATCGTGGTTATATTTCTGAACAGGGTATGCTTGTCCTACCAAGGATATGCCAATAATTCTAGGTAATCAGCAGAGTACATTACAGGGGAAAACCTGAAACAACAAGCTGTACAAACAGAATAGCAATCAGAAGATTTAATGCATTTCTGATGTACATTTAAAGCACTGACAGTGGGCCACAGATGTACATGTGTTGTGTTTTATATTGCTGAGATATGGCCTGCAAGAACCTATTACAGCCTATCATCGTCAGCAGCAGAGGGGCAGAGGAAGGAAAAATTCCATCACACATTACTCCCTCGGATGTATTAGAGAAACAAATTGTACTCGGAATTGAAAAGTCACAGGCTTATTCTGCCTTAATAAATTTCTGCCAAAAGGCTAAGTGTAAGACCAGAAATACTCCCCAAATGTCGTTACAGTATCATCATCTCTTGACATCTCAAGGCCTGTTCCCAGCATCATCAGATACCAACTCCAGAGCCTCAAAATACAGCCTTGTTCTTTTCTCTTGTTTCTTTTTTTTCTTTTATTTTTTTTCCTGCCTTTTCTTGATTTAATGCAACCACTCTGAGTCACCTGTGTTTGACACCTGAAGATCCTTCATCAAAAAGAAAAGGCCACTTTAAGTAAGATGTTTTCATTGGGCCATTCCCACTGGCTAATCTAACAGATAGTTGTGTAATCTAATATGTTCATCTTCAACCAAGACATCCTATTGAATCTATTGGATAGTTTTCAGGCTCAAGTGGAACAGGTCAAAATGAAGATAAGCAATAGCAAATGTTATCTTTTGGGAAACAGTGTCTACAGGTGCTAATTATCTTTTAAGGGTGAAATGGTGTTTCACCTCATATCAGTGCTGCACCCCATAAATATCAGATACATGAGTGAGTTCTTATATGGTTAATCTGTTAAATCTACTAAAATGATTTCATGGCAGTGACCTAGTTAACTTTTTATGAATCAAGATATTCAATACTGGGTAGCAATTTTGTCAAGGTAAGTTCTTATCTCAAAATATTCCTTCTTCTTTTTTACCTACTGAGATTCATCTCTACAGAGTAAGTGTTTTAAATTTTATTATCACAGTATGATATTATGATTCTAGTTTTATTCTAAAGCAGGAAAAAATGCTAAAAACTTACAAAGTAGTCATGGAGTCTGCAGAACTATACCTTACTATTTCCTCAGCAGCACTTACCCAGATCTTCAGGACAGAAGTGGCCTATATAACAAAGGAGCCAATAAGTCATGCATTGGGCTCCCCATAGCCTGAACAGGGCACTGTAATGAAAGCACTGTCAGACCTTTGTGTTTTTCCATTGTCAGAGCTTGTGTACTGGTCAATTCATATGGCTCAGTGGTATAGTCGGCAGTGACTGGCCAAGATGAAGTTATTCCCCAATTTTGTTAGCCAGTCAGGACAAACACCAGTTTTTTTATTCTAATATTGATTGCTAATATTAACTTCCAGAACAATCACATAGTAATCTATCTACCTATCTATGGGATATGTATATATATATATATATATACATACACACACATTATCTACCTACCTATCTATATATTATCTCTCTATCATCTATCTATTATTTCTCTATCACCATTATATATACACACCCAGGATCAACATTATCAACATCATCCATATGTCTAACTATCATCTATTTATCACCTATCTATATCTATCTATCTTCATCATCTAACTCTTCAGTTATCCTCTATCTATCTATCATCTACTAATTTATCTATTTTGAGGACATATATATTCCTGGGTTATATAATGACTGGAAAGTGTTATGGAGATTCAGCAGAGTTCAAGTAGTTTCTAAGAGGCCTTGGAAACCAAGGCTGTCAAGACACTGTGGAAGTTACAGAGGTTAAAAAGTATGACTAAATATAGAAAAAGGAAAAGAAGATGGATGAATGGAAAGAAGGATGGACAGCAATGTGTGTGGGCTTTGTCAGTGAGGACCACTCTGATATGTGATATCAGTGGAGATGTTTTCATAGCAGTGTCCTTTTATCGAGACTAGATGAGTGCTACAATCTTTCCTTACTCTCTGTGCCTGATGAGTTCCCAGATTTCTTTCTTTTGGGGATGAGCACTGTAACCGTGCTCATGATAAACATCACTTTCTTTCAACTCTTGGGAAAAACAGTGCTCAAATTGCTTTTCTTATTCTTTGAGTGTCTCTCCTATGAAGATGACACATCATGATTAGAAATGAATTCAAATTACAGTCAGCTAAAGTTGATCTCCCAGAGTTCAAAAAGTTTGCAACAGCACTGAGTGAGGCCTTTCCTCATTCTCTTCCTCATTCTCTTCCTGTTAGCATTCCTGGCAGATGAGCCTTGTTTTGTTCCAGTGGCTTTGATGAGGAAATAATGATCTTCCAACCAGAGTATATAAAATTATATCCTACAGTTGAACCAGTTGAAACCCAGTTTATTTTATTGATAATCCCAGACTAATTATCATGAGATAAGAGCAGCATAACCTAAGGAGATTCAACTGTAATAGCCTTCTCTTGAAAAAGTCACGTTGAAAACCTGGGTTAGCAGAAAGATAAGCAGGGGATGTACTCACTCAAAAGTGGACTTTAAACAAAAAGCAAACTTTCATTCCCAAGCTGCAAACTACAACCACTGAACAGCTTGGGATCTGAAACATCTTGGACAGGCACCTTGTAGCCCATTCCCTCCAGAGGAATACCTTGATGCTGGGGTGAGGAAAGTAGATCTGCCTGGAGTGGATGCTGAACTAAGCTACCTTGGGACCTTGGGACCTCCTACCCTTGCTGGGGAGGAGATAAGGAGATGGGGAGAAGAGACAGTGACTGGGAGGAGTGGGAGGGGGAAGGGAGTTTGAACAAGGGGATATATGGATAAAAAAAATGAGTCTTTATTCATAATAAAAAATTTTAAAAAAGAAAGAAAGAAAACCTGGGTTTGAAAAAACAAACAAGCAAACAAAGTATCTATTTTATTCACTGGATAAATAAGAAAGTTTCCATTTTTTTACTCAAGCTTAATTTTCTTGATAAATTTGTAGAGAAATAAATGTTAGCAGCCACTAAGATTTCCAGGTAATCTCCATGCCTTTTCAGGTGTGTTCATCACACCTAGTTCTTTAAACCTCAGAGCTACTGCTGGCTCAGGCATGCTTCAGTTACATATCTAACTCCTCAGTGACTTGCTGAACTTGCTGATGTGTTGATACAATATGGACTTGGTGGCCCACAGTAGTAGCTCCCTTCCTGGTGTTGACTCATGGACTCAGGATATCAATACACCAAAATTTCACATGCTTGAGCAATTTTCTTTCAGCAAAAGGACTAAATAGAGCATGTGAAGAACAAAGGTGGTTGGTTAAGTTTCACACACTGTTAGTCACAGTGAGCTAAAAACTGTCCTGTTCTACGTAAAGTCCATGAGCAAAAATTGCTAACATGAACCCATTTTGATGCCTAGAGGTGCAGTTATAGACATTGAGATCTGATTTTAATTTTGAGAGGGCTAATGATTACTTCAGGACCATTAATATTACTATTAAAATTGAAATGTCAACAGGTTCTGCTAATTTCAAAGATTCAAGAAAAAAAGACTAATGACCAAATCATCAAGGCCAAATTAGTATTAAAGCAAGCTTTTTTTATTCATGTACGTGAGCTATTTTCCTGTAAGGCATTCAAGAGGTCAGCATTGAACATGTGCAATATTAGGCTTTTTATAGCTCAGGAGTAAGAGGTCTCTAAATGGGGGATTTGGCAAGCAAATTGGTGAGGTTACAGAAGAAGAACATAGCAAATTGTTCATAATAGACTCTTGTGAAACAAAGATGTGGTTACAAGGTATTTGTAAAAAGATAGTTATTGAAGACAGAAAGCTTACCTCAAGAAACACCATTATGTATTTTAGTAGCTATTTTATAAAAAAGTAAAGTTTAGTTTTGCATTCCTGGCAGGGGGCTTACCCAGTTCTGAGAGAAGAATAGACATGCCTGACCAGTCCTGGGAAAAGAACATGTCCTAAGCCTGACCAGTTCTGGGAAAAGAATTAACCTAGCAGGGGACCTGCCCAGTTCTGGGAGAAGAATAGATTCTTACTTGCCCAGTTATGAGAAAAACCAGCCACCTCAGGTAGGGTCCAGGTGATGTTCACCCAGATGGAATCCAAAGATACCCTGGGGCAGAAAGTCCCTGAGTATCAGCCATTCAGTAGCATGCCCAAGCAACTGACTTTGTTTTAGCTTTTGCCTATAAAAATCCTTATAAGCAGGGACAGCAGCTCAACCTTGCTCTGTTACAACAGAGGCTTGGAGTGAGCTCCCTGCCTGGCTTGTATTGTGCTGCCAATAAACCTTGCTGCTGCATTCCAGACATCCCTGTCTCTGATGGTCTCTCTGGGGGTTGAATGAGCATAACAGTTATGAAAAGACAGTCATAATAGCAGGTGGTAATAACAAGGTATTCATAAGAACATACAGTCATAATAACCTTTTGAAGCTTGGAACCAGCAGGTACAGAACCATTGATAGTTAAGGGTACAGGTATTTTAGTTAGGGTTTCTATTTTCTGTGAAGAGACACCATGGCTATAGCAACTCTTATAAACATCTAATTTTTTATAACTATTATTTAATTGAGGTGGCATTTTACAGGTTCAGAGGTTTAGTCTACATTATCATCACGGCAGGGAGCATGGTGCCTGAGAGTATAGTGACATATATTCATACACAGGCATGGCTTGAGCCTATATGACATCTGAAAGCCTGCCTCCACAGTGACATACTCCTTCCAACAAAGCCACAACTTCAAATATTGTCACTTTGTTTTGGAGTTTATTATTTTTCAAATTGCTACATGGAGTATAGCCCAATCCTTGAGAAACAGGGATTTAATCATAAACAAGAATGAACTTAGTTTATCTTTACTATGAGATGGCTTTCAAGCCCAAGATGAAGGAGGCTGTACTTGACACTTACTCATCAGATGCTAGCACTGTTTAGGAAGTTGGGTGTAGCTTAAATTTGTGAGAAAAAAAAATAAAAAGGCTGCTTTTATTTATCTGTGTGGCTCCTGACCTATTTAGGCATGGGCCATCTCCTGCCGCAATACTTTCTCCTGACTGATGGACTACATCCTTTAGACCTTGAGCCAAACTAAGAACTTCTCCTTTAAGTGGATCTTGTTTTATATATATATATTGTATTACACTGGTGAGGAAGGCATATTATTTAATTGGTTTTCTTCTCTCCTTGTTCTGTCAGGACATTGTTATTTGAATGACTCATTGACCCAGAGCAGGCATACTCCTGCAGAGAGACCAGAAGACTCACCAGTATGTTCTTCTTGACTCTGGCAATAGTGGGCAGTTGTGGAAAGGTCCAGGAGCTTGGGAAAAGAGAAGAGCTATGGGGCAAAAGTGGCAGTTAACTGCCATGGAGATTATGATAAATAACGTGGTCCCCATACCTGTACTCTTTCCATAATAGCAGTAATGTGGAAACACTCTGCACTGGGGTCTGAGCTCACAACTGCAAGGCTTTTCCACACTTAAGTGGATGAAGGCAAGGAAGGGCTCCTAACAGGAAGCAACCTCCTGGGAAAGCTATTAGTCCCAGCATTTGCAATTCATGGGACACTGCTTGCCTGAAGGGGCATCATTGGCGGGGCCTGTTTGGTTTAAAATGTAACTCTCACCCTGAGCAAGCGGAGTATTCAGATCTCAGCTGGGTTTCTCTTGAATTTATTAACTCACAAATGGAAATACACTCACTTAGTTGGCCCGCTCTCAGCAACCTCTTAACTTGCTTTTCCCAGAAGTGGTACTGCTCTCCCCAGGCTGCTAACTCAGAGTCCCCTGACTTCTGCTCCCTTTGGCTCACCCATCTGTTTACCAAACCCTTCAGGTGAGGTTTAACTTTCCCAAGAGGCTTTGTTTGAGGCCTTCCTCTCCCTCAACTCCCAGGCTTTAATCACAGCTGCTTAACTGCTCTAAAAGTTCCTTCTGCCTTCTATCAATGGCTACATGTAATAATGTATGTATTTTAAGCACTTTTACAGTTATCGTCTGTAAGCAGCTTGGGGATCTTTTACTTTTCTTCCCCAAGTTTGCAGTGATAGATTTGGGACCAGCCAGGGGGGCAATGGATGTAAGAATCACTCAGTTCCACTTCTCTCAACATAACTAAAGTTTTTCCTGTAAGGTTTGAAGTTACATATAAAGCATAAAACAGGCTAGGATTTCAGAAAATTCATGAGTAACATAAAATAGTACTGTGTTTCCTGGTGAATTACAGGCTGCTCTGAAGTGTCCTATTTGTCTGTACTTTCTCAGTGCCTTCCTGATGAATTGTCTGATTCTCATCTACAATGTAAACTCTTTCATTAAAGCTCAGACTTCCCAAGGATGTTTATTATATTCTTTTTTATTCATCTTCATTGTTGTTTTCAATGTGCAGAGAAGAGGGTATCATCTCTTGAATGGATATTTTTTATTTAGTGGCATTTCTATCAGATACACCCTTGTTTCTTGTCTCATCTGATCCATTTTATGTCCTGTCAAACACAGGTTTGTCTAGATTAAAAATGGAAGATTACAAGAAGAAATACTCTGGATGAACATTAACGCAATATAGACTATGAAAAATTCTCCCCTGTAAAAAAAGAGTATAAGAAAACATCCAAACATGAAATCTTAGTAGGTGTGTCTGCATCTGCAGGTCCTGTCTACCTCTACACTGGGCACCGAGAGAGAAAATGTTTTATGACCAATGACAAGTCACAGGGCAGCTGAGCTACAAGGTTGTCAACATAATGACAGGGTGGGAGAATGAAAGGTAAATTGTTACCTCTGATAAACCGCCTTAACAGGATTCCCCACTATTACAGCCCTTCTGCCCACAAACAGTTGAGTTTGAGATCCTTTGATTACAGTAAGCACCTGCAAGCCCCATTGTGCTGCTCAATCTGTGTATTCCACTGTAGGTCAAGGCCGTTAATCACCAGAAGGCCTCAGGGTAGCCATGTAGAAGCTTATTTATGGGCAAATCAAGAGGCTGAGATCTTGAACCGTGCCTGATGGGCTCCACTAATATGCTACTTGTGGCTAATTTCTGAGCTGCTGGACCCACAGGTGTTTGCCCTCTCCCGTAAATCAGGCCTCCTGCCTCCCCTCCTGGTCCCACCATGCATATAGATGGCCTGCTTAAATGACAGGCAGGAAATGATGGATGACGCCCTAAATCACCTCAGTGCTTACTCACCTGGGTCTCCTCTGGAACCTGTACTGCGACATTCCCACTGCCCTGATCAGTTCAGATGTTATTCTAACCCAAGTTCTCTGTGCCACTGCATGCAACCTTCCTGAGGTACAAAGTGTACCATTCCCATCTTGATGTGTTTTACTTGTACAGTGCACCCTCTGCATAAGAGAGCATCATTAAAATCCTTACCACAGCCAGCAGAGCAACCGAGCAGAACAGAATCCCAATGACCTAACTGGTGAAAGGAAACTCTCTCAGGGAGTTTAGCTTCCATTTAGTCTTAATTTATTTTTTTATAATTAAAGATGCTAATTAAATGGACCACAAACCAAACAATCCAAACACCTAAATATTATGGGCAGGAAATACTTGGTTTGCATGTATTTGTTTTTCCAGAGTGGTTCTTTGTTTGAAATCAATGAAACCCCAGCAAGTAGGGAAATATATATCTCCCAATACGTTTACAAAGTATAACTTTGCTTCAAAGAGAGGATGATGTACTATTAAAAAGCTTTTTATCCAAGTTCCTGATGAAGAAACTATCAGTAGAAAATATGAATGAAAAGAATACACTGATGTTGTGTGATGTATTAAAACTATGCTGAAGGGCTAGAAAGATGGCTCAGCGTTTAAGAGCACTGACTGTTCTTCTGGAGGACCTGAGTTCAATTCCCAGCATCCATATGGTAGCCCAACTGTCTGTAATTCCAAGATCTGATACCCTTACACAATTACTCATGCAGCAAAAACACCAATTCACATAAAATAAAAATAAATATTAAAATAAAACTATGCTGAAAACTAAAGCCTGTCTCTTTTAAGATTGGTTCATAATAGGTTTGATTTGATAGAGATGTTGGACAAGACTGGCAAATTACATATGTGATACACTTACATATATGTAGGCACACTACAGATACACATAAAAGAAATATAAGGGGCTGGAGAGATGGCTCAGCGGTTAAGAGCACCGTCTGCTCTTCCAGAGGACCCGGGTTCAATTCCCAGCACCCACATGGCAGCTAACAACTGTCTGTAGTTCCAGTTCCAGGCAAACACCAAGGCAAATAAATAAATAAAGTTTAAAAAAAAAAAAAAGAAATATAAATCTCTCAAAGAAGAAAAAAAAGAATGACTGAATATCACCAGTGAAAAGATATAGAATCTCAACAAGTTTCAAGTATAAGAAATATAACCAACTTGAAGGAAAATCACAGTCAAATTATACTGCAGTCAGCATACACAAATATACCAATAAAACAAATGTCAAATCAGAGACACAAGCCACATTGTGTACAGAGAAGCAGACTGCAATGACCTCAACCTCTTCCAAGGGTGGAGAAGAAAACAGGCATCAATACAGAGTACAAGTAAACCAGCTTTCAGAAGCTCCAATGAAGTAGACAATTTCTTATACAAAAACTGAAGGCATCCAGCACAAGGGTTTCTCCACTAGGGGCAGTTTTAAAGAGCTCTTTCCTATCTCAGGAACACCAAACCAGAAAAATCTGCGTACATGCATTAGACAAAGAGGAGATACAGCCATATATATGTATTTGTTTACTGACTATTTTATTTTTAACATGTTACTAAACATTTTGTTTCATGTATGTGTGTGTGTATGCCTATACGGGTACCATAGGGTATGGTTTTAGAGGTCACAGGATAAAAATGATTAAAACTACATTTTACAACATTTCTACAACATCCTAGTCAATAAGAAGAGAAAGATAACATTTTAGCTCAGCAATACATCTTAATAAAAAATAAAGAAGTTGAAATCAGTCAGTGCTTTTTTTTTCCAAAATGTATCCAAATTCCTGAATATTAGGCACCAAAGACTCACATCTAAGTATCTACAAAGGAGGAAGAAATCAGAAATAAGATCATTTTAAATTCAAAGCTCAGACTTCGGAGAGATAAGCTACTTACTTGAGGGAGAGGTTGTTAAGTTTGTACTATATATCTTGGGAAAGAAATGTTGTCATCAATAGATCTGCCTAACCCGTGAAGACCTAACAAGAAAAGAAAAATGATTTAGACACACCTAGAAGGAGCTAGTGGAGATTTGAGAACAAAGTGAAAAATGTTATTTGACAATAAAATAATAAAAGTTATTGAAAACAAATGCTTTATTACTGAGAACACTCTCCTAATTAAGAAAATTAAAATGTATGATACCGTACATAGGTTAGGTGGTGTTATTATGAATTTTGCCTGGAAAATTTTGGTCCTTCCTTCAAAGATTCATGATTTTTAAGTAGGAGAACAAAATAAAAGACTAATACTACTTTCTCCTCCAATTTTTCTAAGGCTGAACTCTCCAAATTAATATAGCAGTCATGTAAAATAAACACAGCAGTGGCAAATTTAAAAGGCTAGACAAGACAGCCATGGTTTGACAAGCGTACATGAACACAGGAAGTAAAGTCTTCTCAAAAGCTCATGCAAGTCATTAGATCATCCATGGGCAAGACAGAATGAATAAAATGAAAAGGAAGTCTTGCTTTATATATGAAAACTAACCAGATATGAATCATTGATGTAAATATAAGCATAAAACTATAAATGATATAGATATCATCTCTAATTACATAAAAATAACTTTTGCTGACTCCCTTAGATCAATGTGCTGACTATGCTGGCTGACCAGTGAGCTATAAGGATCCGCCTGTCTCTAATTGATTGTCTGGTGCAGTGATTCTATAGCTCTACTTCTGCTCAAGCTATCATGAGGTGTGGAGATCTAAACTCAGCTCTTCCTGCTTGCAAGGCAGCATTCTACCTATTCTATAAGCTGTCTTTCTAGGCCCAAGGCTCTAGATTCCTGGGGTGATATGTTACATATTTAATAAAACCTTAAATAACAGGAGATTAACACACAGTCAAAAACCTATGTAGACAACTCAGGAATTTTCTAATCCTTGAGTACAAGGATGAACAGCTGGGATTCAATGATACACACCTTAATCCCAGAACAGGGAAAGCCTGGGAGTGGTGACCTATGCCCTTAATCCCATAACTCCAGAGACAGAACTTTCTGTGTTTCTGTGAGTTCAAGGCTGACTACTAAATAGAGTAACTCACATCTGTAATCCTAACCTGGATGGGATACAGCTGGTGAGAAGGGTATTTAAGGCTGAGTAGGAAACCAGCAGAGGCAGAAGTGACCAGGAGCAAGGCTGAGGAAGTTGGAAGACAGCTGGGTGAGAAGTGACTGTGGTGCTTCCTCTCTCTGATATTTCAGCTTTTCCCAGATATTTGACTCTGAGCCTCTTTCTTTACAATCTGAATTCATTCTACAAATTCCTAACTCAAATCTTTGTCTTCTTCCAGTTTGGCCAGAGGAGCTTCTCTTTTCCTGTCTTCTCCCACCTGCTTGCCCTACAACCTGTGAATCCACTCTACCTTCAGACTCCGTGAGACTCTGTGCAGAGCCTTCCTTCCTCATGTAGATGCTACTGGCAGACACACTCCTCCATCTCCAGATTTCTGAGTGCTTCAGGGAATCCTCTTTCCTATCTATTGTAGACTGGTGTGTCTGACTTCTTTTATTTTTCTGACACTGATTTGTGTGGTTTGCATAACAATATCTTTCATTAAAGAACATCCCACTTATTTTAACTTATGAATCACTGTGTCGTATGGCATATTAGTCTACATTTTAAAACTCTGCTAAATTACCTGAAGTAAGATACCTTAAAAAGAAGCAAGACTTGAGTTATTTTATAGCCTTCAATTTAGAGATTGCCAGCTCTGGGTTGATGGCAGTAGTGCAAGCACTTGAGAGGAAAGATCTTGCAGCCAATCAAGAAACCAAGAAGGCTTGGTGGGCAAAGCTCAGACTTCGAAAACCATTGAGAAAGAATTAAGGGTATCTAAAGAAAATTCCTTAATGCCCGAGATGCTATGAAAGAAAATGGCCCCCAAAGGGAGTGACACTATTAGGAGGAAGTATGTCACTATTGGGGTGGGCTTTGAGGTCTTTTGCTCAGGCTTTCCTCAGTATGAAAGTTACTCATCTCCCTATTGCCTATAAGATGTAGGATTCTTAGCTACCAGTACCATGCCTATCTGCATGTTGCTGCCATGTCTCCCCATAATGATGATAACAGACTGAGCCTCTGAAACTGTAAGTGAGCCACCCAAGTTAAATGGTTTCTTTATAAGAGTTTCCATGGTCAAAGCATCTCTTCACAACAACAAAAACCCAAACTAAGACAGCCACCATTCTCAGTGTGCTAAGGGCCTCACCTCTAAAGGGGCTTTCTACTTCTCTCTGCCACACTGAGCACCATGACACCTATATATGGGATATCAGTAGCACTACCACCAATACTCAATCCATAGCATTCCTTCATGAAACACACAGGCTCCTTATGACCTTGAGAGATATTAAAAGTGAAAAAGGTAACAGAGGACGGGTCCAGGTCAATGCACTGTGTAGGGAATGGGTCTCCTGTCTTGGCCTTGGAAGTGGAAGAACCAAAAGCACAGGGAGGAAGCAGACATGGAAGCCTGAGAAGCATGGTGAATCCTTGCTCCAGAGCCCTAGCCTTGCTTAAGCCTTAGTGCAGATATATGAAGCCTGCAATAGCTGGCTGTCCAACTGCTAGAAGGGCATCAGAGTGTTGTAGTTATAGCGGAAAATCTCATGCACAAGGAGGGCTCATAGTCATCCCTAGACCATGAGTTTTCTGCATACACATGTGGAAGGTGTAAAATTGCCAGAGGAAAGAGGTCTTGTGTATTCTATTGACATATTAACCAGACCCAAGGTATTTGCCAATGAAAAACCTAGTTGTAGAACAAGATTAGCACTAGAGAGGTTAGAATTTCTCATCATTAGCATTTTATCTGTCTGTACTGTTGTTGCTGTTTCAGTTTAGTTTGGTTTGGTTTTATTCAGTCTCTTATTTTGTAGCTCAATTTAGTCTGGAACTTACAGCCATCATCCCTCCACAGCCTTCCAGGTGCTGAGATGGCAAATGTGGGCCATTGTACCCAGCTAACAATTCATTGCAAAACATTAGAAATATAAATGGCCTAGACTGAGACGTGTAATGACCTCATGAGCTGTAATCTTAGAGAGTGTTTATGGAGTTGGGGACTTGTGTGGCTCCTGTCATCATTGAGAGGCAGCATCAGGACCAGATGATGGGGTTCACTGTGCCCTGAGACACAGCAGGGAAGGCTTTTGCACTACCCAGATCTGGTGCAGAGGGCAGAACTTCTGTTACCTTGATAAATGACCAAAACTAAAGACAGACGTGGCAGAATAGTGTTAGAATGGTGATATGGTCCGAAACCAGGAGAAATTGTTTTACACTGAACTTGAGGACAGACAAAATAATGAAACTGATGTCACAAAAATAATAAAAGTTAATTGAAACCAGAAAGGAGACAGACGCACATGAAAAGATGTGCCTTACACCAGTGTGCCAGGAGAAGCCTTGTGAGACATCTGTCAGCTATCACCTGGATGGCCTATGTGATGATGTCTATATGTTTCCACTACAGTGACTGTAGATTTCTTTAGGCAAATAATGATGAAAAAGTCACTTGACAATTCCAAAAAGAAAAATGTGCAAGGCAAGTGAGGAAAGGCTCACACAAGAATTATTGCCATGCTATGTGGGATCTAAGGAGCAGAAGCGTTTCAGGGTATGCAGAAAGCATATTGCAGACAGGGAGGGTGCTCTCCGTGTGGGAATTAAAAGGGCACCAGCTAAATCTGTCAGAAAGCACTTTCAAGATGTAGTGCTGAGGAATTATATCAGAAAGGTCACTCAGAGAAATACGAGTGTCACCAAGTCAAGTACACTAAGGAAGATCAGATGATAGGGATGTGTCTTCTCAGAGCTGAAATGATGGATTGCGGAAGTGGATGAAGCACGCTGCAGGTATAAAGGAGAAGCCAGACAGTGGAGGGAAATAAAATAGAAGGGTAATACAATAGCAGTGAAGCTGTAGGAGCCTTCAAGGAAGTGCAGGGAACAACGGTGCAACTTATTGAATAAAGCAAAATTTATTCACAGTGTTCAGATGGCAGCATCCAGAGAAATAACCCAGGGAGTGGCATTGTAGCTGACTGCAAGATGCTGCAAAGAATATATTTCTTTAAAAAATTGTCATATGTTCTCATGGAATGCTGTATGAATAATTTAACAGGCCTGCCAAGATTTATGAAGCCAGTGTTATCACTGGAATGTTCCTGCTAGCCTTAAGAATTTGTTTTTTTGTTTGTTTGGTTTTTTTTTGTTTTTGTTTTTTTTAAGTACTGGTTTGGTTGTAACTGGTATAATTATTTCTAGTTGTCATTTGAATGGAATAGGGAGATTTGGGAGCTTGGATGTGTGGTGTGTGTGATCCATGACTTATTGTCAGAATTACCCTGCAATGTACCATCCTTGCTCACTGGGCTATACCTCAGCATCTTGGGCTTGGCTGGCCTACAGGCTTGCTGTGTGTTCTTCCTTTAATGTCACCAATAGGATGTCCCTGCTTCAGAGTTCACTATTGCTATTAAGATACTGTTCACCTGTCTTTTGTATTTCAACTGTGTAGAGACTCCTTCAGTTCAAGGCAAAGAACAGTCAAAACCACACATTTTTGTAAAGGAAGCAATTCAGCCTGTGTTGTTGCTAGCTGATTGCCTGTGAGAAGGGCAGACCTAGTAGACACTAAGGGAAAGTAGTCCTATGGAAAGGCATCATGACCCTGGACCAGCTGAGAATCCTGGCTTCTGTCTCAATGCTCTGTGTTAACAGATCCAGCAAATGCTATGTGGTCATTTACCTCCAAGGCTGAAAACTGCTCACGATCACAGAGCAGAATTAAAGATTTTTATTGCACACTGAGAAAGGAAGGTTGAAATTGGATGGTAGAGTCTTGCGTCAATGGTTTTATCTTTGTGGTCCTTTGAAAATTGCAGTTCGTATGTTCATCTCTGTTACATAACATACCGGTCATGGGGAGGTAGAGCGTTGCCCCTGGGGCTGGAGCATGTGACATTGGGCCACTTGATTCATTCTTTCCCAACCTTTTGCCCCAAGCTAATCTGTGCTTTGTCCACTGATGCAAAGATAATTCAATTTATGGAATGTTATGCAAGCACTCATTGAACTTTATGGGACTCTTAAAAACCAGTGGCTGCTCAAACACAGGCAAATCCAGCAATGGGGGAAAGGCTCACTCAGAGCTGCTGATATGATAATCTTCAGAATCTAATATGTAAATAACTTTTGTGTTTCTAACACTTTATACTGGTTGGACCCTTCCCTAGAATAAAACAGCTCTATTCTTCTCTGAAAGAAATCAAATAGGTGATCTTTATAAAAGAAAATATTTTTGAAGGTAAAATATGTACTGCTCAGATTCTACAAAGACATATGCTATAAAATTAATGAATTACACCTCTGTCTTTAATTTCCCTCTGTGTTCTGAAGAGGTTCTTTGCATGTAGGATTCTTTCAAGTGCTTTAGAAATAAATGCCTTATAAACATTTTTTAATTTCATGAATAACAGCAGCCATAAAAATACTGAGTAATGCACTAAAGCTATAGATAAAAAATTAACATAGTAGTAACACTATATAGACTGAATAAGTTGTATTTATGATATATGTGTATACGTACATGCATTTAGTGAAAAAGATACAATGAATTTGAAGATGAGGGAGGGGTATATGGAAGCATTTGGAGGGAGCGAAGGCAAAAGAGAAATGTTATGATCATATTATACTCTCAAAAATAGAAAATAAAACCAAGCTAATATGTAAATTAATCATGCATTCTTAAATAAAATCCAAAGTGTACCATTGTTTAAATTTTTTACTTTGAGAACAAGTAGAGGGTTACTTTTTAAATTGCTGCAAGGTAGGTGGGGGTTGGGAATCAGGCACTGTTTGCTTCATCACAGAAGACAGTACTCTGGTCTTCCGTAAAGAGTATTTTTGCAGATAAGGAAGCATGGAGGAGATAATTTATGCATCTGGCAGAGTCTGCAATAGGGCTTTTATCACAGGTGGAGCCGATGCAGGGACATAAGCTGCAGATGGTCTGTCCAAATGCGTCATTTACTCATGAATTTAGGGTTTCGTTCCTTTTCTCCTTCATTAACCCATGTGGAAGGCAGAAGTTGCCAACCCTCCTCTGAAATGATTTGTTCTTTACCCTACAAAATTACACTTGATCATGCCAATGAGAGACAAAGGAACTAAGCAAAACTCATCCCTCCACAGGGAGGAGGGGGGCCCTTTCCACAGTTTTATTCTGTGCATGGAGTGTAGAGGTCAACCCTTGAGAGCCAATGATCATGCTCCTACAGGCCTATGGGAGACTCTCAGCCAAGCCATCTTCTCATAGGTCACACCACTCCACAATACACTACAATCAGCCCATGCTTGCTGGGACCAAGGCAGTTATTGAGACACTTTCGATTATAGTCAAGAACCCCCAGGCTGATCTTGCTGTGTCTCTTGTCTCTGGGGACTCTTTCCATCAGACATTCAATGCCAGCTCCTCTTACTGTCACATTGACTTTACTTCCTTTCTTCGTTTTCATCTTCTTTGCAATGAGCATATGGACCAGGTAAACTCACGAGTCCGTGAAAAGACTCCACTGTACAGGAATCTCCCATGTGCCCCTGTTTCTCCATGTTACCCAGGGTCCTTGCTCCCACTGAACTTGACTGACTGTAGAAGGCATTCTTCTACAGCTATCTCATGTCATGCTTACACTTTTCTCAAATGTCTCAAGAACTTCACACACTGATAGTTTTATGATATAAACTTGCCTGAGCCACAAGGTTGCCTGCATGAGGAGTCATTTCTGCATGTGGCTGTGAACATGTTTCTGATTGAAATAGGCACTTGAACCCGTGTAACTCAGGAAAGCAGAGAGCTCCCTATTCTGCTTTGTTTTCTACCTCTGTGATTAAAACTCTTGATGAAAGTAACTCAGAGAGGAAAGGGCTTGTTTCACCTTGTTAGCTCCAGGATATAGTCCATCAGGAAGGTGAACCAGGAACCAAAGACAAGAACCTGGAAAAAGGAGCTAAAGCAGAAACCCGGTGATGCTTACTGGTTTTCTCCTCATGACTTGCTCTCTTATACAACCCAGGACCACCTGCTCAGCACTAACACCACCCACATCAGGATCAATTAATTATTATTAATTAAAAATTTCCCAACAAGACTTGACTACAGACATATCTCATCGATACACCTTCTTAGCTGAGGTAATCTCTTCCCAGTTGACTCTAGCTTGTGTCTGGTTGACAAAACACTAACTAGCACACATCCCCATTATAGGAAAGACTCTTCAATGGGACTTAGGATCTGGAGAGAGTAGAAAGCAGAAACAGGAAGGATTTTGTCTTTTCCATTGAGCTGATTCATCCTATTTTATCTGTTCCTGCCCACAGACTAGGCTTCTACACCACTAGCTCCCTATCATCCATTGGATTGCAGACTGTCTTTACTCAACTTCTGTTGACTGGAATGTGGTAGGCCATCAGTATGGAGGCAGGAAACACATCCCAGTCATCTGAGGAGCTGAGGCGCTTTCTCTCTCTCTCTCTCTCTTTCTCTCTCTCTCTCTCTCTCTCTCTCTCTCTCTCTCTCTCTCTCTCTCTCTCTCTCCTTATTCATGCTCTTCTTTTTCTCTGTGTGTCTAATTTGTATTGTCAGCAAATAAAGATAGGTATAGAAATTGATATAGAATGTATGTATACCTGCCTTTGGTTCTCTTTAGAGAATTCTGCATGATCTTTTTTCCATATATCTGACCCTCTTTACAAATTACATCTGTTAACCCCATTTTATTCTTGAAATGCATCCACTGTGCAGGAAAGGAAATAGGGTGAGGAGAGAAGGCACTCTGGGGTACATACCTTATGCATTGCTGTGCTGTTCTCTTACTGAGGAGGGGTTGGCCCCTAGGCCATTTTTTAGGCCACTTAAAGGGCTCATATTTGTCTCTTTTTGTTATTAATCTTCTGAAGATTTAAGTGGCTGTGTAGAAAATGGAACCTAGACACTGCCATGGTACAGAGGGAGCCAATCCAAAATCAGTTGTTCTATTTTTTCTTCTTCTGTCTGGATAGTCAGCATCCTCATAAGTGTGAGGCAGATTTGACATCCTTCTATTTTGGTTAGTGATGTTAAGAGCTGCATTGTGTTCTTGTCTTTGCATTGTTCTCTTTGAAGAAATGTCTGTGCAACCCTTTATTCAGTTTTCAAATGAGGCTGGTTGTATCCTGGTTGGAAGAGCTGCTTGTGCTTTCTGCTTGATACTCAATATCAGATAATGATCTGGAAGTGTGTTCTTCTCTTGGCAGGTGCATTATCTATCTGTTGTTTTTGCTGGGTGTTGTGTGAGTCTGTGAAGTCCCATTTGTGCAAGAGACTCTATCCTTCCTACTCTTGTCCCTTTGCTTTTAGTGTCCCAAGCATACAGCGATAAATCCAACATAGCTCTTTTAACCAGTTTCCTTCTAGAGCCTTGCATTTTAAGGGTGTCAACTTTGAAACAACATGATGCACAGTTTCTAGATTTGTCCTTTTTCCTTTAAATTATTAGTGCATAGTTGCTAAACAGAATGATGGGTTTTGTAGCATCATTTTACGTGTCTTATGAGCTTTTCATCTATTTATTCCATTGCCTTCTATGGCACCTGCTATTCCTACTGCTCTGCTTCCTAAATAGTCCTCTTCTGCTTCCACACTGTGTATATGTAAAATGCAAGCTGCCTGTATGAAAAAGAACACGGTTTGCCTTTCTGAGCCTTCTTTTCACAGTGATCGCCAGTTCCATCCTTCATCTTGTACATGATGTGTACCTATGTCCTCTGAGGCTGATTCTATGGTTGTGGATACAGTGATTCTGTCCATCAAGACTGGCTATCCATGGGCTGATGTGGTTTGCATTGATTTTTAAGATTTTTTTTCTATTTATGAAGAAAGTCTCTGTGCCAAGGTTTGCATTCTGCTGCTGCTGACATGGACATGTTAAAATTATGGTTCTACTCTATGTAAGCATGTGATATCTTTACATTGACTTTTGTTGTCATTTTGCTTTTTTATATGTACATACAGATACATGCACATGAATACATGCATATAAATACATATATATACAGAAATGTCACACACAGAGATACACTTACACATATGCACATATGTATGCATTCTCACATATACACAAATGCATACACATAGTCACAAGCACACATTCATACACAAACATATGCACACACAGAGAGATGGATAATAGAGAGAATTATAAACACACACTCCCACACATACATACTGTCTATAATATGATTATTTTATATACCATGTTGTTAGATATTTGGGTTGGCTTGATTTTCATTAGAAAATGCCATGGGATTGAATAAATATATTCCTGGCTTGCAAGTTATATAAAGATGTATCTAGGATAAGTTTCAGGGGATGGAACTGCTAAGTTAAAATTTCTAAGATTTTCTAGACCTGGCATTTGTAGTCATTTCCTTTGGGATTGGACATCTTCTTTCTTGCTACTTCCACTAAGACTGGTGAATAGGAATTGTCTTATCACTGTGGGTAAAAACAGACACAATGGAAACAAGTTAATGGATGAAATATTGGCTTCAAGTCATGGTTTATAAATCTTAGTCCATAGAGGTGGGTAAGGCATGGCTTGTCAGCTTACATCTCGATAGCTGATGATAGCCAGAAAAGAAAACAGAGTCATTTGTAAGAAGAGACCAAGGCAAGATACATCCCTTAGAACACAGACCAATCAGCTACTAACCTTATGTTTGTGGTGTGTGTGTGTGTGTGTGTGTGTGTGTGTGTGTGTGTGTGTGTGTGTGTAATATTTACTAACTTACTTCCATGTCATCCTTAGGATCAATAGCCTTAAATTACTAAAATATATATTAGCTTTCGTTGCAGTTGTTCTAATTGTGGTAGGGTCTCATGTAGCTCAGGCTATATTGTGCAGCCAAGGTTAGCCTTGAATGCCTGATCTTTCTGCCTCCATCTCACAGTTGTTGGGTTTACTGGGCTGGGCTTCTACTCCAGGCTTATTGACTCTAAGGTCTTTGATTCCGAGTCTGGTATGCAGGTTTGGTTGTCATTGCCTGTGTTCATGTTTGTAGGTTTTTTGTTAGTTTGTTTATTTTGTTTTTCTGATTTTCAACTTTGTTAAAAAGGTTAGCCAAAGATATGTTGTTTATTTCTTCTCAAAATCATTCTTGATTTTATATTTGGAGTTTAAGTGGAGAAATTTTCCCTGTGAAAATGGACTGACTCATTCCATTTACTGATTTTGTATTGTGATGCTTCTTTATTATGGTTTTAAACTATTCATTAAACTATAGCACTGTAGGGTAATGAACTATCTCTTCCAAATTTTGTCTCTGTTTCTCTGGTATCTGATTGCATTGCCCTTGTTACACAAACTTGATGATGAGTGAGGATAATGGTATTCACATCATGATTTTTTTATCCAAATATATCAGCTTGTTCCATTGCAAAAATTATTGTAAGTTCTAAATAGAAACTGAGTAAATATACCAGAATGTACATTAAAAACCTAATCACTTAATAAAAGCTGAAGTTTATTCCAGATACAAATAGAGTTGATATTCAGGAACTATATTGATTTAATCCATAGCATTAAAAGATCTAAAGAAAACACTTTAGGCTCATCTCCATAGATGCTGACAGCCATTTGGAAACATTCAACAACCATTCATGAATTTATAAAAATTAATAAATCAAGAACAGATGGGTATGTCTTAATTGATAAAACATGCCCTTCTTTGTCTGTTGCTAGACTCTATGCAACAGTGAGTACAAGCACCATTTCTGCTGATGGCCTGACTCTTGGGTTTCCTCAGTGAGCCCTGTGACTCCCAAGAGTCCTTCCTTCACTAGACCTTTGTCTATACAAGGATAAGCTTCTTTATTAAGTATGTCACTGGGACTTTTTGCACTATTAGCTAGTTTGTTATGGTCAAGGAGAATGGACTGAAGTGACTGCAGCTTGATTCTTCTTTTCCTCTGCAGCAGTGCCTCTTCCTTTTAATCTCACTGGAGGCCCACTGTCCCCGCCTTCCTTACCAGTTATTATTATTATTTTTTTTTTTTTGCTATTTTCTGGTTTGGTTTAATGGTTTACCTAAATAACCACTTGTTTAGCCTGATATGAAAATTACATCTATAGAATTTTGTTCCTAATCTGGTTTGTGTCTAACTTTGCTTTTTTTTTTTTTCTTTTCTTTATCTAATCTTTCTGGCTTCAGTACTTCCCACTAAAAAGCATAAATTTGAGTCTTACCTGGTGAATAATTTTAAAATGATGTTTTTTAGTATATTAAGAAATATGTTTGTGAAGGATTTGTGGTCTTATTTAATATGTGTTCTCTGTGACTGAGTGATAGTTTTGTCTTTTATAGCCAGCACTTTGCCCAGTTTTAGTAAAAAATACAACAGTACAATGGTTCATAGCATCATTGTTATGTTAGATGTCTTTACATGTTAGATACTGAGGCCAGGTCTCTCCCTTAACTGTAGAGCTTGCTGATGCAGCTGGTCTATATAATCTTCCTACTCTGGGATGCCATCTCTGCCTTCTGAGAGCCAAGACCATAGGCAGATTAACCCACCCACTGAACATTTCCTTGAGTTGTGGTGATGCACACTCTGGTCTTCAGGATTACACCAACGGGCTTTACCCACCAAGCTGTCTTCCCAGCCCCAAAGCCCATAATTTTGCTTACACATGTGCTTAGGTTGATCAGCATTTTAACTCTTTGATTTTATATACGATTCTTCTTTATATGAGAAACACAGTGTCTAATCATATTTTGGTACCATAGAAAACACAGTTGACTGTTTTAAACATGACTTTCTAAGAAATAATATCAAACTTATGGATTCTCTCTACTCCGTGCTTTGCATTTTCAGATCGCCATCTGGTCTATCAATAAAGAACATATTATTTCTTCCTTCTTATTTTAGGTATGTTTAATGAGTTGTAGACAAAATGATACCACAACTACAATCCACCTCTAATCTCCAGAACCTATAAATGTGTGAATGGTAAAAGGAACTTTGTAGATGTTATTAGGAATAAAGACCTTGAAGCCAAGCTAATGTGGCAGTGTTCCTTGGTCATTTCAACACTCTGTTGGCTGAGTTCATGAGTTTATGGTTAAGTTAAGCTACACTGTGAGTGTCAGGCAAGCTTTGGACCCTGTCTCAAAACAAAAGAACAAAGCATAATAAGAAAGACCTTGAGTCACTGCATTATCATAGATTATCCACACAGATCTAATATAATTATGTGGGAGGCTGAAAAATCAAGAGAATTTGTTAAATATAGCAATGAAAAGAAAGAATAGGCTAAAGTGAAAGACTAAAAAGAATAATCATTTGTAGTGTTGAACTTGAAGAATAGTAGTAAAGAAATGCTAGTAGCCTACCAGTCATGTGTGAGCAAACCTTGAAGTATAGCCAGGAAGAAAATGGGTATTTCAGTCCCACAACTGCTTCCTGCCAAGAGACTGAATAACCAGGAAGATGTTTCTCCCATGGCTCCAGGGAGAGGCACAGTGTGTGGGAAACTTGCATCTGCTCAGTGGACCCATGTCACACTCTGACCCAAAGATATATAAGAAACCAATAACAGGTTGCTTTAAGCTCCCCAACCTGAGGCAGTGTGTAGCAACAGCAAGAGACTGTCATATAGATGATGAACAGTAGGGCTGAGGAGGGACATCTGCTTGATGCTCATATTAGGTGAAATACTTTAGCCTACATCAGTGTGGAGGTGTCATGCTAGCTATGGGTTTCTTATGCAACAGACCTCCTTGGGTCCACTCAACCTCCCCCTTTTGCAAGTTCCTGAGTTTCAGTCTAAAATGACTGTAGGATTCTTATTACTGTTTTCTCTCCATTGCTGAAGATACAATTTTATACCTCTGTTATATTGGCATTAGAGAAACACACTGATGACTTAACTAATATTAGGTGGCTTGGGTCCTTTGATTCATTATAATTTTATATATAGCTTATGTTGATTTTGTTGGTTTGCTTGAGTGTATTCAGTGACTGTATTCATGAGGACCATTGGTCTATAATTAATCTCTGATCAACTATCTCTGTATAGTTTTTGATGACTTTATGAGGCTGAACTCTTGGAAAAATATCTTCATCTTGAATTCTGCAAAAAGCTGTTGTTTCCTCATCAAAATCTTGACAAAATTTTCCAGTGAGATCCCTGGAGCCAGTTTTCCTTGTAGACTATTTTTGACCTGAAGGTGGTCTTACATTTTTTTCCTCTTTTTTTTTGTTCTCTCTGCTTTGTATCTCTCTGTGTTTACATGCAGTGGGTACAAAGAATCCCTCTGCCATAAGCTCTCCTGTGAACAGTAAGAATAGAAAGATGAGAAGAAGTACCTTTTGACCAGACCACTGATAACAGAACCCTGTAAGAGGACATACCTGAAGAAACATTCTGAGTCTATAAGCCTGTCTGTATGAGTCACATACACTTGAATCATGTCTTTGGTGGTGCTTCCTGTCTGAGTGCCCTTCATACCTGGGAAGCTTAAAGATGCCCCTTGCCTTAGACCCAGAAACTTAGTCTGGTTTAAGGTTAATTATGTTAATTGCTCTTTTAAGGAAAATCTACCTTGATTCCAGTGATTATTTTTCCTTTTTCATTTTTAAGCTGCATTTATTTCCATTGATTTGCAATATTAAATGTTTTTTTTTCTGCCTATGTAATTTAAGTGTAATTTTCTTTCCTGTCTAATTTTTAATGAAAGAGTTTTGACTATTTACTTAAGCCTTTTCAAATTTAAATATATGTCTTTATAACTATAAATTTTCCCTGAAGCACAACTTTATCTATTTTCCATAAAGTTTTATGGAATGGTTTTAAATTGTAATCCAGTCAAGAAGATATTTTAATTTCCAATGACATTGAAAAATTTTTGCATGTAACTTAAAAGTGAGTTGTCTGTTTTCTAAATTCCAAAGCACTATGTGCTTACTGCACAGGAATCTCTAGATTAATTTGTCAGTATTTTTAGAATATATATGTATAATTTTAACTGCTTTAGCCTTTTTACCATATAAATATTTTAAGGTAAGATAGCCTCTTTATAAATACTGTTTATTTAATAAGCCATCAGTCCCACAAGCTAAAAATGACACTATTATAATATATGCCAGTTTCATATCTTATTGGACAATATAAACTTTAAAAAAGTACAATGTTTAATGAAACTCTTCATGAAATATATTTAATTTCCTTCTTAACTATTTCTTGTGAACTATATTCCAAAAAAATCCACTATGGGCACAAAACCATGAGAAATTCCTGAGGCAAATTTATTTTTCAAAATCCTTTTTAATAAAACTGAAAGATCTTTCATAGATTTCATCATATCCTCCTAAATAATTATTTTTTGCCAAGTTCCCTTGTCGTACATACTTTTAGATATTCTAGGTTCTTTCATACCATCTGAATTCAAAACATTTGAGATAGCTAAAGGCGTCTATTGTTTTTGATCTTGGCTTGACTTGTAGAATTATGAATGTAAGATCAAGCAGATACCATTGATTTAAGACTGCACATGTTGTACTCAGAAAAACCATTCGAGTAAAACTTTAAGATCCGAGGACAAAGGTAGATTTTTTTTTTCAAAAATTATTAATCATTTATTTTTTAAAGCACTTGACAAGGTTAGTCAGTGGTATACAAGAAACAGCATAACACTTCTACCTGCCCTAGGGGACAATGAGACAGGGTAGACATGAGAGTCGGGCAGCAAGTGGCACCAGCAACCAGCACAGGCACACCACGGCATGTCTCCATCTGTCTCTGTCGATCCTCTCTCTGCTTTGTATCTCTATATACTTATACAACAAAGGGTACAAAGCAACCTTCTGAAATGCCTTCTCCCTGTGAAAGGGTGAAAATAGAAAGAATGAAGAAAAAGCTTTCACACAAACTGCTTTCAGATTCACAGTTGCTCAGGGGGCCTTAGAGGATCTACCTTAAGAGAAAGCTAAGCTTCTGCCAGAGTGCAGGGAAGAGGCTGTGAGCTGGAGATCAGCACATTGTCAGCTGCAAATGCTTCTGCTACAGAGAGAGGAGGGGAGGGAGGAATGCTTTGCAGAGAAGAGGACCCACTCATGCAACACTCCTGGAAGTGAATACCTGACCTGTGAATCCCAGCAGGGTATGCACTGGTGCAAGCTTTTTCTTAGTAGCAGACCTCTAAGTAATGAATAGGTCCCTGGGTTGAAGACTCTGGGTTTTTTGTTTTATTTTTTTAAATATTTTATGCAGTTTCTCCAACATTGATATACATTTTGAATATGTAAATACACAATGCTTACACCTAGCTATGTGCACAACTTTTTTTTTTTTTTTTTTTTTTTTTTTTAATTCAGAAAAATACCGCCTGGAGATAACATTACAAATTGGCAATGCCTTCCAGAATATTTGCTCACTGGTGATCAGGGTCCTATATTTATGGGAGAAATATTTTCTTTGCATTTCTTCAAGGATTGAGTATCTTGTATCTTTGCAAACTGCCCAGGGCAGGGTACCCTGGTGCTATCTGCTAATACCAGAAGGTTCTACATTACATATTTTATGTTAAGATGCAAAGCAGTGTCACCTAGGGGCCTCAGATCTTTGAGGAGAAATGGTATTTTTGTAATGAGTGTGTCCTTTTCCTCCATCAACTCACTTTTCCAAGCATGAAGACATGTTAATTTTTTGACCCTCTCTCCCCGATGATATTAAGAAAAAGATTTCCATAAAGGAGTTACTAGGTGTAGCAAAAGTGAAATACATACATAGATTAAATGGTAAAACTCAACAAAGCCTTAGCTTTGAATTTCTATGTAATTAATATCTATCTTTCAGGTAGAATGAACCATCTACCTATTTTATCTATTCATTTCACTCAAGCTATAAATTAGTCTGAATACTGTCTGGTCCTAGCTATTCAAGCCAAGGAACAAACAACAGACTATTTTTCTACAATGTTGCATCTACTTTCTACTGAATAATCACAATTTCATGGTTTGATATAAAAAATAATATCACCTGTGCAATATATATGTATATACATAGACTCACGTACACATATATTATTGGGTTGGGGGACTGTAAGGATGCTTCAAATGACAGTTAGTTCTGACTGTCAATCTGCACATTTAATGAGGAACTCTGCCCAATTTAATGAGTTCTGGATCTTCACCGGGGCATCATTTTAAACAGAACTCGCATCTACTGCTCTGCATGTCAGCTTTGGCCTCCATTGTGGCAGTGGATGTGTCCCTAATGGAAGGAGGTTCCTTGCAAACTATTGAGCATATATAAGCAATCACTACTAATTTACTCAGGCAGAGAGGGCAAAGAGGGGTGTGTGTGTGTGTGTGTGTGTGTGTGTGTGTGTGTGTGTGTGTGTCCAAAAGTGAGAGAGAAGATGTGCAAATGAGTAGGCTGTCAAGACACCAAGAGGTTTAATCAGAATGGGCATGTCCTTGTGCATCAGCACAGGACTAAAACCATGAAAAAGAAAGAGAATTATTTCATGTCACAATCACAATGAGACATGGGAGCCTAATTGGGCTTTGGCTGGTGGAAAAGCAGTCAGCCTTCAGCCCTGGGCTGCTCATGTGCCCCTCCTCCTTTACACAGGTGAGGATGGGGCTAGGCTGTCACATTTTCCTGATTGAATTTAGGGCTGACCCTCTGTCTCAGTCTCAGGGCCAGGGTAACTACATCTTGTTTTTCTTCATTTTGCTGTGTTTGGAACAGATTTTGTTGCTGCGAAGCCCTGAATCCTAGAAATTCCTTAATGTAATATGTAAAAAGAATTCCAGGTGCTTATTCCATAGGCAGATACTGTGGGTTGATCACTGAAGGAGAATCTTTTTCCTAACCATATGATGTTTACCCCATTCTCGATATCAAGGTCCTTTAAAACAAGATATTACATTTTCTACTTGTTTTGTCTCTGAATCTCTCCTTCTCACCTCACTCTGCCACGCTGTTTGCTTATATGTTTGTTGCTGTTTTCATCGTTACTTTTTTTTAAAAAAAAAACCCATGAGCTCTGTCATCATTTTCCTGTGTAATCTCAAGACCTCCATCTGGTAAATTCAAGGTGAAGGAATTCAGGCTGAGTCAGGCAGTCAAAGGGCAGATTGGACCTAATTCAGACAAGTCAGCTCCATGGACCAGTAATGCTAATTACTAGATTTGGTCAGAGGCAGACAATGGAACCCTAGAGGAAGTGACAATGAATTCACAATTGGTCTAAGTCCCCTCCACCCCTGCAGGATGGACTCTCAGAACAGCCCAGCTGCAGGCCTTGACAATGCTGCCACCTGCTGCTACAGGCAGCTTGGAAGCAGTAGTTTTACACCCTCTGTGGAGCCAGCTAAAGAGCAAGTCTTTGTTCTGGATACTTGATGGCTCTCAGGGTGCCAGCAATACTCCTGGGGAAGAGCTTAGCTGCCCCCTGCTTACTCCAGCTGTATCACTTCAGCTGACAACTAACTGGGCACACACTTGGAGCTCTGCTGGTGTGCACTGGCAGCCACACTGTGTGCTTCCAAAGCTGTCAAAAGTGCAGCCTCTAGTCTCTTAAGTGGGTTATAGCATGTCCAATGCTCCCCATCCACACCGACTATCCAAAATTGAACAGTTAACTTCAGTGAAAAGAAAAAAGGCTGTGGTAGGCATGTTTTTCTCCTAAGCAAATGGGAGGAAAAAATGAGCAAGCTTTGCCCTTCCTGTCTGGCTATGAGGCCATGTGGCCATAGATAATTATATAGTATAATGGTGTTATTTGTCAGAATGCATCTGATAGATGTGAATGTAGGCCTGGGTGGAATTTAAGCCATCTTCCTGATAGATAATTTACTGCAGTGGGCTGTAAACTGCCCTGGCCTTGGGAACATCTATTCCTGTTTCTACACACCTAGAGGTTCAGCATTCTGCCTCTTGTTGCAGTCTGCTGGCTATGAAAGATTGGTGTTGGTTATAAACAAAGTCAGGGCACCTGACAGCCAGGTATCTTCAGAATCAGTTTGAAAAAGCAATTTGTACTTTTTTCCAACTGTAATTAGGTCAGTGATGATATGATTGGTTGTACACATTTAAATTTAAATCATAATTTGTTGTAGAACGCCCCTGATTTTAGAATGTTCTCTAAATTGTTGCTTGCTTTTCTATCGACAGAGAATGTAGATGCTGTTGTAATAGGGGTGGGAAGGTTGGTTCATCTGGTCTCAGCTATGGGTGGAGGAAGAAGCCAGCATTGTCAGAGAGTCAGTGAATGCTATTAATCACTGAAAGGTTCAGGCAGAGAGGCTTTCTATAGCTACTCTAAAAGATGAAGGATAACAAGACAAAACCAACTCACTCTTCCCCAGGTAAAATCAACTGTTGAGACACTGGCTTCCACTTTCCACAGAATCCGGCAGGAACATCAAAGGAAAACAAAACAAAACAAAAACAAAAACAAAAAATCTCCCATAAAGTAGGTTTCTAAAACACTGTGACATGTAAAGTTTATTTTGATTTATGACAAAAATGAGATCCTGAGATGGATTATTTAATGGGATCTCTCCCATTCAAGACAACATTCTATACTAATTAGAGAAATTTTCACATCTGATATGTTACTTTTAAGGCCAAAGTTTTAGTATTGACTTGGAAATATGATGAGGAGAGGAATCTGGTGATGTCCCTGTGTGAGAACAGTTTGCTTTGTTGCTCTGCATCAGGTGTTGTGGGAACAATTACCAGAACTCCCCACATGATTTCTTCTCACGGCAATGATGTGAAATCTCCGATGTTTTTCTCTTCAATATATATCACCCATTTGCACACTTCTAGCCAAATATTTAAGTTTCATAAAATGGAGTTCTTGTCAGAGCATGAGTTTTTTTTAAAAACCTAGGTAACCAAATTGAACCCTAAGGTTGATTTCCTAATAGTTATTTGTCACTTCCTGTCTTTGTCAGAACAGTGGGTAACTAGCAAAAACAAGCTTGCACCTGAGTAAGCTAGCAGGAAAGGATCTGAAAAGAGCAAAGGTTTACAGCTTTTGTGAGGACTCACAGCAGGAGTCCTAAGTTCTGTCCAATGTGGGTGCTGCTGAAACACCAGGGTGCGCTGGGGTCTAGTCTTTGTCTTCCAAGCCAGTAGATAAAGAGTCCAAACTGGTGTTTCCTTCATCCCCAGGGATCAAACTGTCAAATAGTTATGCTGGGAAAAAAAACCCACAAACCTAAAAGCAATGGAAGCTGTAGCCCACAGAGATCAGCAAAGAGCAGACTCAGAGTTCCTCCATCTGGCTTCCTCAGGAAGGTGTTACCACCATTGTATCGCTCACCTTCTAGCATGTTCTAGGATTTACACAGGGCAAATGTCTACTGTTGAGAGGGCTTTGGTCAACATTAATGTGCAGCATTCATTCTAATGTAAGTTCTGCTTCCTAATAACCCTTCTCTCGGCTCTCAGTGGTGTCACTTTTATAAAGCATTCTACAAAGCTAGACATTTTGTTGAAACAAATAATAACTTTGACTTTTTTTTCATATTGTCTCCTGAGCTATATCATATTGGCAAAGGTTCTCTTCCCATTATTTTCTAGATTTCCTATATTTTCTGAATCCACCTGCCAGCATCCATGCTTAGAATCCTACCCTACACAGATGAAGTCAGCTGAGCTTTGTCTGAGGTTCTTATCACTCCAATTAGCACCTTTATAATTTTTGCTTCTTTTATGTGAGCTTTGGGGTTTGTTGACATCAGTTTGATAATGAAGTACACTAATTGGATGTGAGTCTCTTTCTGGGATAGATGCTAGGGTTCTCCAAAAGAAGCCCCAGGTAGAGGCTGATAAGATCTCACAAATGCAGGCACCCACAATCACACCCACCACCACCACCACCCACACATTCACTATTCTGGAAGACAATTTTAAAAACCTGACTTGTTTGAACAGTCAATGTAGACAAAGGCCCCTACAACTCAGCCTGATACCAGAGGGCTTCCACATAAACCTTGCTTGACTTAGAAATCAAACAGGGGTGAGAAAAGTTCAATGTTTCTCATGCTGAGCACTAGAGCTTGCCAGAAAACAAGCCTGAACCAATAAGGTCTAGAACAGTCTTTTGTCAGGAACTGAGGGCCAATGCACCCACTGTCTCAAGCTATGTCAAGAATACAGGTCTTCAGGCAAGACTTAAGTTAGGCTTCCTTTTTACTATGAGTTAAGATTTTTTCCAGGCAACAAACAGATATCCCCTTTCCGGTTAGGCAATTGATAGATAGATTTCCAAAGTAACACAACCTGTTTTAGCAGAATACCTTTTGACTGTGGAATGTCCCCACCCTATCTGTCTATGTGAACTTTCCCACCTTGAATCCCTATTTAACTGCTGGCTGAAAAATAAAGTGTTGGGGCTTGATCAGAAAGTTTTTGTCTTGCCCTCAATTCTTTTGTGTTTTTGTTCCACATTTGTTTTGCCCTCTCTCTTAAGGTCCCTGTTGAAGACCTCCACTGGCTGGGGCAATTGGCGCCCAACATACCTGAAGCCACAGGGATCGAGACAAATGTCTCATCTTAAGAAGATAACCATCTGTCCTTGGGTTGTCACCACCCCCTTAATCATGAGTGAAGACCCACATTGGATTGCCACGACCCCACCTTAGCTGTGAGTCCAGATCTGCACTGTGACCGGCATGGGAAATGCCTGGCCGTGAGTCTGGTCCGAGAGAGATTCTGGTGAAGATGCAAGGTAAGTGATTTGCCATGGGACAAGCATTGAATAAGCATGAGTTATTGTTAATAGGACTTAAGAAGTCCCTCAAAACACAAGGAACTAGAGTTTAAAAAAGGGTCTTAAGAGTATTTTTTTATTTTATTGGTAATGTCTGCCCCTGGTTTCCACAGGAGGGGACAATTGATAAAAAGAGATGGAGGAGAGTTGGTAATTTCCTACAGGACTATTACAATGCTTTTGGCCCTGGAAAGGTCCCTGTCCAGGCCTTTTCTTATTAAAATTTAATAAATGGTGTTTTGAAAACATATCACAAAAAAAATAAAATATATCACATTTCCCCAGATATTCAGCAGGTTATTAAGGAGGGAGAAAAAACTCTGCAGAGTCTCCCGTCCTCCTTCTGTATGTGGATCAATTTCCATAGAAATTCCAGAACAGGAAGTGATCCCCGGGGAACTGTCCAAGCCTCAAACTTTTACTTCCCTTCCTGACTCAGATAGACCCAAAACTATTTATCCCTTGAAGTTTGATGGGGATGCTTCCCTCCCTGACGATCTTGCACCCCAGGAGACTGCTGCTTTGGAGGAAGGAGCTGCCAAAAATCATAATCCTGACTGGCTGCCCTTGCTTTTTCCCTTTCCTTGCACACCTCTACCTTATGTGCATTCAGAGGTCCCCAGGGTTAGGACACCCTCTGTTCTGCCACTTTGTGCCCCTGTCCTTGACCTAGATAATGTCTCCTATTATATAGAGAAAGCCAAGACTCAGCTATCTAGGGAGGCATTCTCTAACCAAAAAGGGAACACTTACAATTAATCAAGGAACTTCGAGCCCTTGATTAGAACTAAGTAATCATTCTCTTGGCTCTACCCCTGTCCTTTCTAAAGGCAGACCTAAGGATCCCCCAAAAAGATAAAAACCATACATGCCTTTCCAGTTACACAAAGTCAGGGAACCCTAACTTCAAGGCCAAAGGATTTGGAGGCTACTCCATCACATGATGAAGAAGACTCCCACTCACAACTGGGAGACCCTGACCGAGAGGATGGACAGTTGGGAGGTTCTGCCTCAGAGACAGAGGAAAATTCTGGCCAGAAATATCATTGCCTTAACCTAAAACACTTAAAAGACCTCAAGATGGCAGTGAATAATTATGGGACCACTGCCCCTTTTACCTTGGCCATCCTAGAAAATTTAAGTGACCGCTAGCTCACTCCCAATGATTGATATTTTTTTAGCCTGTGCTGCCTTATCTTGGGGTGATTATGTTTTATGGAAGACAGATTTTATTGAAAATTGCAGAGAAACAGCACTGCATCAATTCTGAAAGCTCATCATCTAAAAAATGGACCAAAGATAAACTTCTAGGCCACAATCCATATGATTCCAATGACAGCCAAGCCCAATTCCCTCCCAGTCTCTTGGCACAAATCCAGAGATCAAGAATTAAGGCTTGGTAGTGGCTTCCCCCTAAGGGACCTGCTACCACTTCTTTGGCTAAGATAAGACAAGGGTCTGATGAGCCTTACAGTGATTTCATCAGCTGCCTTAATGATGCAGCAGAACGAATTGTTGGTGGCCAAGAAATTGAGAGTGCCTTTTTAATACATCTTGCTATTGAAAATGCCAACCCTGCCTGTCAGACCTCAATTCGACCTCACTGCACTAACGCTGATGTTTCTAACTATATTTAACTGTGTGCCGGCATTGGAACAGCTCACACCATGGGCCTGGCCATCCATCGGGGCAGCTTTGCGAGACTTTAATAAGGATATTCACCCCAAAACATGCTTTAACTGTAAGCAACCTGGCCATTTTCTAAAGATTGTATTGTTCCTAGGATGGTGAGTCCTGCTCCCACCAGCCTTTGCCCACGCTGCTGGAGGGGCAAACATTGGGCTTCTGAATACTGGTTTAAAACAGATGCTCAGGGTCAACCTCTGACTCAGAAGCATGGAAACACCCAAAGGGGCCAGCCCCTGGCCCCAACCCAGAGATAAACCCCTAGGCTGTTACGTTTGTCCCACCAACAATGACTCCTCCCAATCCTATATCTGTGACCTTCAAAGAGCCACCTCAGGTGGTGCAGGGCTGGACCTCTCTTCTTCCACCCGCATGGTACTAACACCTGAGATGGGCATATAACTAATTAACACTGGGATGTTTGGACCCCTGCCACAAAATACCCTTGGCTTTATTCTTGGCCATGCTAGCTCTGCTCTCTAAGGCTTACATATTTCACCAGAAATCACAGACAATGATTTTTCTGGAGAACTAAAACTTTTGGCTTCCTCCAATTCTGGCCCTATTACCCTTGATCCAGGATCTAGAATTGCCCAATTTCTTTTAATTCCCTTATTGTGTCAAAACCATGGATATAAAAAGTTATTTCACAATGATGACAGCTTGACTTCTTCTGATGCCTACTGGGTCCAACAGATATCTCAGGACAGGCCCCTACTAAGGTTAAAACTGAATCAGAAACTCTTTGAGGGATTGTGTGATACAGGGACAGATGTCACTGTCCTCTCAGACAGAGACTGGCCCAATTCCTGGCCCTTTACACCCTCTTTAACCCATTTAAAAGGCATTGGCAGGCATCCAATCCACAACAGAACTCACAAATATTGACTTGGTTTGATGATAAGGGAAATTCGAGAACTGTTGTACCATATATAGTGTCTGGTTTACCTCTGAATTTATGGGGTAGAAATATACTTGCTCAGATGAATGTTGCTATGTGTCATCCAAACTCTGTTGTTACTCATCAGATGCTAAAGCAGGGATAATTACCAGGACAGGGATTAGGAAAAAAATCTCAAGGAATAAAAGACCCCATTTCTGTTACTCGGAGAAATAATCACTCAGGATTAGGCCTAAAAAATTCACCCTAGCGGCTATTGACATTCCTTTACCCCATGCTGATAAGATCACATGGAAGTCTGACACCCCTGTATGGGTTGATCAATGGCCTTTAACTGCAGAAAAGCTGATTGCTGCTATAGCCTTAGTACAGAAACAGCTTGCGGTAAGTCACATTGAGCCAACTAACTCCCCCTGGAACACCCCCATTTTTGTAATTAAAAAGAAATCAAATAAATAGAGTCTGTTATAAGACTTGAGGGAGATTAATAAAACCATGGTTCCCATGGGAGCCCTGCAACCTGAATTACCCTCCCCCCATGCTATTCCCTTATACCCAGATGATAGACAGTGATTTGCTTTTAGCTTACCTAGGACTAATTTCCAGGGACCTATGCTCCATTATCAGTGGAAAGTTTTGCCACAGGGCATAGCCAAAATAGTCCTACCTTGTGTCAGAAGTTTGTTGCACAAGCCATAGATCCCCTAAAAGGTAAATGGCCTCAGATTTATATTATCCATTACATGAATGACATTTTGTTGGCCAGATCTGATAGTTCCCAGTTACTTCATTGTTGCCAAGATTTATCTCATAATTTAGCTGCTCAGGGCCTTCAAACAGCTCCAGATCCCTATTTTTACTTAGGTTTTGAGCTTTACCACCAAAAAATTTTAACTCAGAAAATTCAATTAAAAGTTGCTCACCTTCAAACATTGAATGATTTTCAAAAACTTATAGGCTATATTAATTGGATCAAGCCCTATCTTAAACTTACTACTGGGGAATTAAAACCCCTTTTTGACATTTTAAAAGGACATTCTGATCCTTCTTCTCCCAGAAAGTTAACTGCCCATGTGATGACTGCCTTAGGTTTAATTAGTAGGGCTATACAAGATCAGGGAGTTTCTTTTATTTCTTATAATAAATCCCTTCTGCTTATTATATGTGCTACTGCCCATTCTTCTACTGGGGTCTTCTCACAAGAAGGTTCCCTACTTTGGGTTCACGTTCCAGCCTCCCCCACCAAGATACTTGCTACTTATCCATCCTTAGTTGTGAAGCTTGTTATGCTAGGACGGGAACAGAGTCAACAACTCTTTGGCAAGGAACCAAACAAGTTGATTCTTCCTTACACTGAGGAACAGTTGGACTGGCTATTTCAGACCACTGATGAATGGTCTATAGCTTGTTTCTCCTTTCTAGGAACAATTGATAATCATTATGCTGATAAGTTGCTCCAATTTGCAAGGATACATTCCTTTGTTTTTCCAAGGCTTACTTCCCTTATCCAAGGCTAGACTGGTTTTTCTGATGGATCTGCTAATGGAATTTCAGCATTTGTTTTTGATGGGCAGGCTGCCTTATGCCACTCTCCCTATTCGTCTGCTCAACTTGTTGAGCTGTATGCTGTTGTTTGGGTGTTTCAATTGTTATCTGATCAACCCTTTAATTTATATACAGACAGTACCTACATAGCTCATTCAGTTCCCCTCCTAGAGACAGTTCCTTATACAAAACCCTCTACAAATGCTGCTCCCCTCTTTTTGCAACTTCAAAGTTTGATTTCCTCCAGACACCATCCCTTTTCTGTGGGACACCTTCGAGCCTACTCTGATTTGCCTGGGTCACTAAGCAAGGGAAATGCCCTTGCAGATGCAGCTACCCATCTTGCCTTTCCAGTAATGCAAGAATCCCTCTCTGAAGAGATTAAAGCCCATACCTTGCATCATTTAAATTCCCAAACATTACACTTACTCTTTAATCTTACCAGAGAACAAGCTAGACACATCATCAAACAGTGTCCTGACTGTGTCACATCCTTGCCTGTTCCCCATTTGGTAGTAAATCCCTGAGACCTAGTCCCTAAATAGATTTGGAAAATGGATGTTACACATTTATTAGAATTTGGCAAACTTAAATATATTCATTGATACATTTAATGGATTTATTTTTGCCTCTCTTCAGGCAGGAGAAGCTTCCAAAAATGTTATTTTACATGTTCTTAATTGTTTCTCCATAATGGGCCACCCCAAAATTATTAAAACTGAAAATGGTCCAGGATATACAGGAAAAATTTTTCAACATTTTGAATATGTTCAAATGTTGCAGATAAAACATGTTACAGGGCATTGTTGAATGAGCTCATCAAACCCTTAAATCTACTCTTCAGAACTCAAAAGGGGGGACTTCTACCCCACCAAAGGATGCCCTAGGAATATTCTCAGTCATGCCCTGTTTGTCCTTAACTTTCTTACCTTGGACAAGGATGGAAGATCGGCAGCTGATCGCTTTTGGCATCCTTATACACAAAAAGGACATGCAATGGTCATGTGGAAAGACCTACTGACATTTCAGGGGAAAGGACTTGACACAGTATTAATGTGGGGTCGACAGTCAGCTTGTGTCTATGACACCCAAGAAGAGTCACCCAGATAGCTACCAGAATGCTTGTTAAAATAAGTAGATGCCAATCATGATAACTCTACACCCAGGGAATGAATTCCTCCCTGAGCACTACTTTTTTCTTCTTTGCAGATGATAACAACAAATGTGTGTAGAAGACTCTTCTGGACACTCTGGACCCTGTGGACACTTCCCCTGTCACTCTAGGATCAAGGGCCATCTGCCAGCTCCCCGTTCGCATGACATTTTTTCTTAACAGAGAATTATACTAATCATGCCAAGACTAAGAGTTTTGGGCATCTCTTGGCCACTGCTGATTGTGCCCCCCCATGGGATGCCAGAAACCCATTTCATTGAATTTTACTGATTTTCAGGCCTTGCTTGGAAAAATAGCTCCTGTACTTTGTTTTTTGTTTGATCAGACTCAATCCTTTTGTAAGGATAGATGGACTGAGGATCATGTGGGATGCCCCTATTTCTTCTGCAATATTTATGATGCCCACCTTCCCAACAGAGGCCAAATAATCAGCCATAATGCTTGAGGCAAACACAAATTTTATCACTCCACCTCCGGGTTCACATTGGTTATTTGAGATTCTTGGGATTCACGCTGGATCAGCCCCATTAAAGGAGCCATGTATATGACCAGGTATACTAAATGGCCCAGTAGTGAGATTTATATCTGATGTTCCTATGTTCAAGTTCAGTCCTCAGTCCATATTAATATATTGCAGAAGGAGGAAGAATTAACATCACAATTATCCTCCTCAGCTCATCCTTTCTCTTGGCTTTCACTTCTTAGTGAAGGCCTCATGCTTGCCAACGTTACTGGTATTAGTAATGTTTCTGCCTGTTTTCTCTGTGTGACATTGGAACACCCCCCTCCCCAACAGTGGTTCCTCTCTTGAGGTCCTTTGATTATCCTATTGTGGACAGTCATCTGGGTTTTCTCCCATCACTGAGGTTCCCTTATTTCTTGCCCCAGGTCATTCTCAGTTTTTATTTTGCTTTTCAAATGCCTCCTTCTCACTGTGTAATGTAGCTAGCCCACCCTCTAGACCCTTTGCTCCTACAGGATTTTCCTTTTGTTATAACGGCACCCTTTATAAGAATTTGAGTGCTCTCATTTCTCCAGAGCTACTCTGCCTCCCTGTAACTCTGGTGCTGCAGTTAATGCTTCACACTCCTGCTGAATTTTTGGGGTGGGATAGCCTGCTTCTATCACCTATACAACCTAAGAGAGCAGTCTTTTTGTCCCTTCTGGCTGGAGTCTCACTGGCCACCTCTCTGGTTGTCACTGGCTTGGTTGGAGGCACCTTAGGCCATTCCCTCGTAACCACAGCTTTAGCTGGCCATAGAGACCTCTGCAGAATCCCTATCCTCCCTTCAGAGACAGATAACTTGCCTTGCTCAGGTAACCCTGCAGAACTGCTGAGCTCTTGATTTGTTAACAGCAGAGAAAGTCGGAATCTGTTTGTTTTTGAGAGAAGAGTGTTGTTACTATGTTAAGGTATCTGGAATGGTAGAGATACAAGTAAGCAAGCTTCAGAAAGTTAGCCTGGACTTGCACAAACACAGATTTTCTGTAGTCGCAGATGATTGGTGGAAATCAACTATGTATTCTCTGTTGATACCTCTTGCAGGACCCCTGATTAGCATTTTGCTCTTTTTAACACTGGGGCCCCTGATTTTTTGCAAGCTTACTTACTTTACAAAGCGACAAATTGACTCCTTGGCCTCCAAAGCCTTACGAATTTATTATCATCACCTCGATCTCGCAGTCCAAGGGTTTGAGGAACTCTCAGGTGATGAGCTTCCTACAGGAACTGCATAGAACTCAGAGCTATGCAAGCTTGCTTATGAGCAGGTTAGGTACTAGCAGAGGTGTGAGGCTAAATAGCACTGCAGAGGTAGGACCTTGTCTTCTGCCTCTGAGTCCCCTGTGAAGTAACCCTGGTAGCATAGAGGTTGATATCTGAAGATACTCCTCAGCCTTGCAACAACAAAGAGGGATGCCTACCCATCTCCTCCTGAGAAAGTTATCTGTTGTGTTTATCTAGCAGGTATCAGGACATTACTTCCCCTTCCTTGTCAAGGCCCACCATCCTCGGGTGGAAAACCTCACAATTTGACCTAAAGACAATTAATAAGGGTGGAGATGCCAGGAACCGAGGACCAATGTGCCCACTGTCTCAAGCTACACCAGGAATTCAGGCCCTCAGGCAAGATTTAAGTTAGGCTTCCTTTTAATTATGAATTAAGATTTTTTTTTCCCTGGCAACAAACAGGTGTCCCTTTTCTGGTTAGGCAACTGATAGATTTCCAAAGTAACACATCCTGTTTTAGCAGAATACCTTTTGACTGTGGAATGTCTCCACCCTATCTGTCTACGTGAACTTTCCCACCTTGAATCCCTATTTAACTGCTGGCTGAAAAATAAAGTTTTGGGGCTTGATCAGAAAGTTTTTTCTTGCCCTCAATTCTTTTGTGTTCATGTTCTGCATTTATTTTGCCCCTTTTTTCAGGTCCATGTTGAAGACCCCACTAGCTGGGGCAGTCATTATCTACTTAAGAGCAGTCTTTGACACAAGGAGAGGACATGGGACATGCTATCACATTGCATTTGTGTCCTGAAGTAGTGCCAGTTTGAAAGCAAACACCGGAGATCTTAATCTGTGTGCTAATGGGTCTAATGAATGTAGAATAGAAAAGCCATTGATTCCACAGACTCAGTGCCACTATAGGAGATGGTGACTGGTCACTAACAGTTAGCAATGAGAGCCCTCTAAAGATGACATCTGTGTTTGTGTTTGACTTCTGATATGCATCTGAAGTCAGGAATCACTCTTTGAAGCATGTCTCTTCTTTCTAAAATATGGTTTATCTTTTTTCACTTTGCTGCATCATCTGACTGTTCATAGCAACTCAGGACATTCAGAAAACTCCCCGTGAATTTGGCTGTTTTTCTCTAATATATGACAATTGGAGGAAAAGCAAATTTGAATGTGAATTTAACTGATCATTGCAGATGGTCCAGAATTCTCATTAACACCAAAGCCATGAAACAAGCTTCCCTTCCACTCACAAAGTGAACAAAGAATTACAATGCCTTGCAGTAAATGCCAACTGAATTGCATTTGGCTGGTGTTTATCTAGTACCCACTGTGTGGGAATCGTTGAACCAGAAAACATAAGATGTGGTTATGTGTAGTCCCTGAGCTGAATAATCTTGTATTCATATAGAGGAAGAAAGCACAATGAGCCACAAATAACAACTGTAAAATGAATAGCAGATGAGAAAGTGATTAGAAAGTTATTCTGCAAGAATATTTTTAAAAAGCTTATGGCCTGAAGAAGTAGCAGAGTAGTTAAGAATGTTTGTGCCTGTTGAAGAAGACCTGAGCATGGCTCCCAACTCCCATATCCAGTGGTTCACAACAGCTTGAAACTCCAGCCCCAGGAAATCCAGCACCTGCTTCTGGTCTTACCTGATACCTGTGTAAGCATGCATACACACTCACGCACATATATACACACAGACAAACACACATACACACAAAGACAGACACAAGAGAGAGATAGAGAAGAAAGCTTTAAGTAATGTTTTAAACATGTACTCAATGTGTATCTTTCCTATATTTATTGGACTTTTATATGGAAGACTATCTGGAATTGTTAGGTTTTGACACACATGAACAACATGCTCACACTTGTGTCCTCACACATGGTCATCTACACATAAAACATGGCATGTGCTCGGCTCAACTCAGACATAACAAAGAGCTGTGTCTGTATCTGAGGTTTAATTATCAAAACACTATGTCTGCTTTCAATGTCAGCTCAAAATGTGAGCGCAGTGTGAACGTGGTCTATGACTTAACCCTTCTCACTTGTTTCCTGTGCTACCAAGGTCTGACATGAAAATGCAGCACATCAGACTTCTGCTTTCATGAGTAATCAGAAAGCCCCAGTGCTTAACCACCCCATAAAGCAACAAAAACCTTCTCCTCTTGTCTCTTTTTAGTCCTGTCTTCTCTCTTCTTCATCTCCCTGTCTCTCTCTCCATTAGGAGCTGTGCAGACTGTGGAAGCAGCCCACGTCTCCTTCCCACCCTTTCCTTTTTCCTATATAATAATATAATTATTCTCCTCCTTTACCAGAACTATGTGTCAAATATGCAATTTGTTTCTGTTTTCTATTCTAGTTCAGTACTCATTGAGATCCCGAGACACACACACACACATGCACCACTTTCATAATTTGAACATGTTACAACTATAACATTGTCATTAGTATTTATGAACATTTAACAGATTTTTTTTTTTTGGATGATGGAAGATGGTAAGTTTTATTTCCCTTGACAATATTTGAAACAACTCACGTAGGATATTAGTAAACATAAATGTCATTGATCCTAAGAAATAAAAGAAAGAAAAAGAAACATAACAAGACAATAAAGGCTATAAACAACGCACCTACAGTCATACCATAAACTTATACCATGAGTTAAATGGCAAAACTCAAAGCACTTGCATTAACATCTGGAGTAAGACAAAGATGCCCATGTTCTTCACTGTTACTGAATATAGTGCTTGCAGTCTGAGCTAGACCTGCATGGGAAGAGAAAGAGATAAGAGGAATGCACATAAAAAAAAGGAAGATTCTAAAGCGTGCTTCTTTGTTGATATGTTTTTTTAGTTAAGACACTGAAGATTCAGCCCAGAGATCTGTGAGAGCTGACAAACACTCAGTAAAGTGGCAAGATACAAAACAAACACAGAAGGATCAGTAGCTCACCTGTGTACCAATGACAAACATGTTAAGAAAGAAATCAGTAAAACAATTTAATTCACAATTTTCTCAAACAGAAAACCAAACCAAACCAAAAAAAAAAAAGGTTGGAATAAATATAACCAAGGAAATGAAAGACCTTTAAAATTAAAAATTTAAAGCACAGAAGAAGTTGAAGATGAGCTAGAAGATGGAAAGAACATAATGATAAATGAAAGGAATTAATATTGTGGAAATGCCATTAGCGTTAGGGTCAAAGGCTGTGCCCCTGGAAGCGCTAACAAGCCAGGCTCAGCCAGCAGTTCTTAGTAAGCCAATTAAAAAAGCTACATTAATAATGAAAGCAAAAAAAAAAAAATGAAGATTTATTCATTGTGTCTACACTGGCAAGAAGGAAAAGAGATCCTATACCCACTTCCCATCACTGCCAAGTCCATTGTCAAGGTCCTGGCAAAGGTTTAGAGTGACATATAGCTAAGAATGGCGGTGTGTATGGTGGGTAAGACCCACCCTCCATTGACCCACCATGGTCCCAGTCTCAGGCTCTTCACCAAGATGTTCTCTTTCAAGAAGACAAATTTGTCCTTTGGCTACATGGCTTTCCTCTGCCAACAGGAGATTCCTGGGGAAAAATTCTAGTTCCTGGGGATATATTATTTCAATAGTCTGACATCCAAAGCAGGGGACACGCCTTCCCGCTAGAGAACAGGACATAGAAATGACTATATCAAAAGGAACTTGTGGCTTCAATGCAATCACCATTAAAATTCCAATGTCATTCTTTTTTTTTATGTTTTCTGATAGTTCTTTTTCTTCTGCTTCTTTATTTACTTTGCATTTATCAAAAAAACAGTAAAATGAATTTAAAATGCTGAAAAGTTAACAATAACTATAAAGAGGATAAAAATCAGAAGCATCACTTATCAAGGGTGATAATGCAAATAAGATTGCTACACATATATTTACTTTGTGTTCAGCTTTCCCTCTGAATTTTTTTTTCCATCCCTGTATATCCTTATTCAAGGTTCCTTCCCCCTCCCACCACATCAGGTCATTTTTCTTCTCCGCAACTCCCCATCCCCTTCCTGGGCAGGGAGTAGACAGTCCTATGTTCCCACTGACCCAATAATGTTTGGATCAGTCTCCACTCCTGGCCAAATCCAGTTTTGTCCATCCTCCCTCAAGAGTGAGTCAGGTGTTCCTATAGTTGGAGTGGGGTCCGAAGGGTCAGTCCAGGGTGTTTCTGATTCCAAGCTGTTCAGTGGTTGTGGTTTGCAGCTTGGGCATGCTTGGCTTTTTTTTCTTGTTTGTTTGTTTAGAGACCACTAATGAGTGAGTACATCCCCTACATATCTTTCTGAGATTGTGATACCTCACCCAGGAGGATATTCTACAAATCCATCCATTTGCCTGCAAATTTTAGGATATCATTTTTTTCTTACTGCTGAGTAGTATTCCATTGTGTAGATGTACCACAGTTTGTTAATCCATTCTTCAGTTGAGGGACATCTAGGTTGTTTCCAGCTTCTTGCTATTACAAATAATGCTGCTATGAACATAGTTGAGCTAATACCTTTGGAGTGTGAATGTGCCTCTTTAGGGTATACACCCAGAAGTGGTATTGCTGGGTCCTTGGGTAGATTGATTCTCAATTTTCTGAGAAACCACTATATTGCATTCCAAAGTGGCTGAACAAGCTTACACTCCCACCAACAATGGAGGAGTGTTCCCCTTGTTCCACATCCTCTCCAACATAGGCTGTCATCTGTGCCTTTTATCTTAGCCACTCTAATAGGTGTTAGGTGGTATCTCAAAGTTGTTTTGATTTGCATTTCTCTGATGGCTAAAGATGAAGAGCACTTTTTCAG